>CM027469.1:23581911-23719411 GCA_015776775.1 Magallana hongkongensis
TATGTACCGGTATTTTTAAGATGATTCTTTAAATATAAATTATGAGAAAATGAAAATGACTTCGATACAAATTGAATGAACTTAAAAAATGCTTTGTAGAAATGCGACAACGTGGACGTTTTGCTGGGTTCTCTTTGTTTGTATCAAACACTGATGTATCAACCATTAGTGACATAAAGAGTTCCACTCTTTGTTACAAGGACGGACCCGAGTTACCGTCCCTGAATTTTACAGCAACGTGTACAGGACATGGACGTTACGTCATCTTTTACAACGAACTACTTGATGGAGTGTCCTACCCGTCCGAATACGAAATAACAAATGTTTATACTGAGCTCTGTGAGGTTATTGTACTAGGTATCGAAATATTTACCGAATGATGTGAAAGGTTAACTGCTTAACTGATCTAAGTGACTCCAATTGATTTCACTTTTGATTGAGTGGTTGTAATTGAAATACATATATTACTTCCAAAAGTTAGAACGTATTGCATTTGAAAATAATGAAAGCCTTTACGCAAAGCAACTTTTCTTTTTCTCTAAAACCTCCACAAAAGTACACTTTTGATAGCAAGTGGCCACAAACTGTTTAATAGTAATTATACCTGAAAATGATAGGTTCATTAAAGACCTTCAAATTCAAGACTCTGAAAAAATTTCAACTTACTGACATTTCTCATAACTCTCCAGACTGAATTTTTAAAAGAAAAACATTAAATATCTTTTTATCTTCTGTTACCTACATCTTTAGTACATTGTAAAATACTCATATACAACTGTTTTCAAATCTTTCAGTGTAAGTGTTTATCATTTGCATACAAGTTTAATATTTTATGATTACATATATCATTTATACATATGGTGTTACTGTTAAGTACTTTCGCAATAGAAACCACCGTGACGCTAAAATCGTTATCACAATCATTTATAGAACGTGCAGACTTAACAATTAAACAAACAACGTCATTTATTAACAAGTGTACTTTACTTTCTGAAATGTACAATTTAAATTTTTTTCCTCTCAAAATAATGAATGAAAATTAAATTATAATAAATATAAATATATTTATGTCAGCTATCGTGTTCACTAATTATGAACACTTTCTCTGTGTCAATTTCATTTTTAAGAAATCTCCGTTATATAAATGATGAAATACTATTTTAATCGTACACGTCATCAAAGAGAGAAACTTTTTAAAATGTTTAAATACTTTGAAAAACAAAAAAAACATATTGCTACCCCCCCCCCCCCCAAAAAAAAAAATAAAAATAAAAAAGGCAATAGAAACAACAAAAAATGGAAACAAAAATATGGGTTTTTTTTGGGGGGGGGGGAGGGGGGCTAAACCTTAAAAATAAAATTTCCGGGATCGAGCGATTTTGATTTTCGATTTAAAAATACTGTAATGTGCATGCACTGATCATATCTTTTTAATGTAAGTGTTTCTTCTGTTTCAACGCAGGATGCAATAGATCTGACATGTATGGCAGTAACTGTGACAGCATTTGCCCCACCAACTGTAAATACAACACATGTCACATTCAGCAGGGAACCTGTTTTGGGTGTCAGCCTGGATGGACGGGGTTATATTGCAACATACGTATGATCTGTTTCTCATCAAATTAGATATAATATAATTAATATTTTTATCTTGTTTGAGATTGTTATTTTAGGGTATCGTACTATTCCCCCCTCTTTTTAGCATATATTATTCATGTACTTACCAGGTATTGTATGAAATTAACTTGTTTTGAAAATGCTGGTGTTTCTTTATTTTAGTATTTTCCAATGTAGAAATTAACTTTTCCGTTTATTCTGTGTCTGTTGTACTCTGTACATGTTTATATCATGTTTATTTATATTCTTATTTCTAGTAAGATGCATGTAAAATGTAATGATCTTCTTACTATCAGACATTTATTTTTTTACGGTAAAAGATCATAATTATCTGTTGATGGCCTTTGGTAATGAGGAGACTTTTGCGATAGATAATCATTTTTCCATCTTCGTCATCGAGCAAAATAGCTTAAAACATATATTTATATGGATAACCTTAAAAATTACTTTAGCAATATATATTTCAAGCATGCAGAGAAGGCTTGTACGGTGTTAATTGTAGTCAGCAGTGTGTAGGACATTGCAGAGATAACACTGTCTGTAATCACGTGACTGGTCACTGTGGAAACGGTTGCGCAGCTGGATGGACAGGAACATTCTGCAATAAAGGTGCGTTTAAATTTTTAACGATTCATAAGGTCACTAAAAAAGAAAAAAGGAGCACTTATTACATGTAACTATGATTGAGGTTGTTGTGATGTCTGTCGTACAGTGGAAATGATCATTTACAATTTCAATTTGTTGAAAAAAGTTACTGACATGGTTTCAGTTGTCAAAGTATTAGACATTTCTACATTCATTATGTTAAATAGTTTGTTTTGATGGTACCTATGGATACGACTGTATTACCAACTGTAGTGACCACTGTCTGAATGGCTCTCCGTGTGACAAACAAACTGGACACTGTGACAGGGGATGTAACCCGGGATATACCGACAGCTACTGCAGCAAAGGTACTAACATACAATTAACTGTTTTTCTAATGTTGTAACATTAAATAGTTGTTAATGCAATAGTGTTTTTATGCGCTAATTGACAGCTGTTTTTCTTGTCCCACGAACTCTTATTCTCTTTTAATTGAAATACGAAATACTATTTTTGTTTGTCTACATGTATTTTAGTCACATTTAAGTTAATATGAACATTTAGTAAACCAATTTCAAACGACCACTAATAAAACTAACACCAAAGCATTCCAAAAAACTTAATCACTTTCAACCATAAATTGCTCAATGAAATTGTTTATGTAGAATGTAGTCCCGGATATTTTGGGATGGATTGCAAAGAGTTATGTAGCGGACAGTGTATATACGATGAACGATGTGACCATGTCAGTGGAATTTGTCCCCGAGGTTGCATGGACGGGTATATTGGACGACATTGCAACATTTGTAAGATTTGAACGAAATTGTAGACAAAATTTAAATAAATTTATTTTCATTAAAAAGATATACAATGATTTTGAACTAACTTTTTATAAATGTTTGTTCATTTTGTTTTTTTATGCCGTCCTTTTGATTTTTACAGCTTGCCACTTACTTTTTATAAAGGTTTGGTCATACTGTTTTTTATGCTGTTCTTTTGGTATTTACAGCTTGCCAACCTGGGTATTATGGTAGAAACTGTTCTCTACCTTGTTCCCCCAACTGTAAGACATGTCGCCACACAGATGGTCTGTGTTCGTGTAGGGCAGGTTGGATGGGTCATAATTGCTCAATAGGTAAATTAGATGAAAATATTACATTTGTAATGCTACCAAAGGATAAATAAATGGAAAATTTCTCCAGCTCCTTAGAAAGCTCAATGTTAACTATATTTAAGATCAAGATTTAGTAAAAGATTCCATGGTGGTTTTGTTTTGGTGCTAGAACCACTATAACGTCATAATTGATTTGATGAATCTTTTCCCGTATTTTACGGGATTTATTTTAAAGGATTTGTGTAAAAAATAAAACAATATTTTGACATTCTATATTAAATCACTGTAAAAGTAATCCCGGTACCTATATTCAATTTGACATCATTTGAAAGAGGAGGTCAAGCGCTCTGTTAATGCCATTTTTGGGGAGACTGTAGGCATTCTATATATAATTCATTAATCAAAAATTGACAAAACTCCGAGATTTGTTACTTTTATCCTTCATATTTCATAAAAATGGTTGTTTAAAACATGATTTACTATTGTGTTTACCAAAACAAATAAGCCCCGGTACACCCTATGAAACAAAGATATTGTTATGAAGCATCATTAAAAGAATTTATATCTTGAATTTCATAAACCTGTTGGCACTTTTCATTAACTAGATCTTGACCTTAATACAGTATACCTTTCAGAATGTATTCAGTCCTATGGAGAAAACTGTCAGTATCCGTGCAGTGGACAATGCATTAACCAGACATGTGATAGATTCAACGGAAACTGTTTGAGTGATGGCAAATATGGTAAAATATGACATACAATCGGTTAAAATCGAATTATAATTATTATATATGTATATACATATTATTTGTTATAATTGATTAAGGTAAAAAATCATTTTTGTACAGATAGTCTGCGGAATGTTGAGACGACGGAGTACATTATGGATTGTTGCATTCTTTATATCAATTCTCATCAACATCATATTTATTTCTACCACGTTGATTAGTCGAAGGTATGAAATAAAATACTTTTTTCTGCAATTCCGAAAGGGAAACAACTGTTGTTTATATTCTGATTTTGATTTCAAACAGTAAATATGTGATCTAGTCATTTAGATATTTATCTTTTTCTCATAGGAAATCATTCTTGAAACAGAAGTCTGAAACGGATAAGGTTAATTTTTCTTGTCGATCTGGGTCTATCACAGTACATACAGTTACAACTGGTGACTCATCTCACTATCAAGATCTCCGTGTATCACAAAACGAAAACACCTATCAAACGCTACATCAACAGTGACTCTAATTGGCTGGGATCGTTGCCATCAGTAAACTGTATGTGTATATGAAGATGTAAGGGTATGGAAATGTGACTGCACTGCATTGAATGTCAATGAATGAAAAAAAAGTTCATCCTGTGTATAATTTAAAATACTTTTTGACATGAACAAGTGAACACGTGAACAAGGACAAGTTGTACAGCAACTTTTCTTTTAAATAGATATAGAAACTACGAATTGTAAAACTGGAATTTTTCGAATGGTTGTGTTGTTGTAAAAATAGGTATATCCTAAACATTGTCATTTCAACGTACCGATGTTTAAATTAAGGTAAAGATCTAGTAAGTGGCTCCAGACTGTCTTTTTGGAGATAGAACCATTATGACGTCATAATTGATTTGAAGAATCTTTTTCTCGTACTTTACGGCTTTAAGGGAATTATGTAGAATATTAAACAATTTTTGACATTCTATGTTAAGTTTTTGGAAAAGTAATCCCGATACCTATATTCAATTTGACATCATTTTAAAGAGGATTTCAAGACCTTGTTTAATTCCGTTTTTAGGAAAACTGTAGGCATTCTGGATATATTTTATTAGCCAAAAATGGACAGAACTCCGAAATTTGTTAATTATTTCCTTCATATTTCGTTAATAACTGCTTGAAAATAATTGTTTAAAACATTATTTTTCATTGTATTTACTAAACATTTTAGCCCCGGCACATCCTATCAGACAAAGCTATTGTTATAAAGCATCATTGAAAGAATTTATATCTTAAATTTTATAAACCTGTAGGCACCTTTCATATACTAGATCTTGACCTTAAATGTAAAGATGTAGATATGTTTCATCACAGTTCATATTAAGGTACAAAACAGGATTTAAGGTTTGAATGTGATGGACGTGTAAAGCAAGACATAACTATTTTAATATTTTGAATATTTTCTTTATTTTCTATACTAATATATTTTTTGTTGTTGATGCTTTGTTTCTTTTTTAAAGAATTAATTATTATAAATAAGAAGGAATTTATGTAGGTGCATTATGTGACAGATAAAAGTTCAACAAATTGCAAATGGTTGGTTGGTTAATCGAAACATCAACTAATCTTTTCATTAAAACGTATAAAGTCGTAAAAAATTGAAGATGGTTTTATAATTAAAATATCATGTGGCATCCACATGAAATACGGCACGTTTTCATCAAATCAAATAAAAAAAAGTCTATAATTATTTATCAGCAAAAATATCCCAAAGTTTTCATTTTATATTACACGTTTTTTAAATCAAAACAGTAAAATACTCTTTTGTTGCATTATGAAACTTTCTGTAAATAATGATGACGTTGAGCCTGCTTTGTAGAATTAGTTTGATTCCTATGTCACCGAGCAGTCAAGTAAAAATGAAGATGGTACGAGGGTTGTTCGGAAATTATTGAGACATTTACTCTTATTTCCTTGGGGAAAAGATAAACCCTTGAACCCAGGATAGAGTTTATCAATGTAAAAAAATTATTGTTCATAGCATGATTAGATCATTCCTGGTAAGCAGACCAAGTTGCCATCGCCCAGTGACCCTGGCGCAACCGCAAACTTACCGCAACGTCACTTTAACGCTTCTTATTGATCCTATGTTTTAAACACCTAACAAACAAAGGGAAATTAGAATTAATTCTTCATTTCTCATCTTTTGTTTACATTTCAAGATGTCAACATTCGCATATTCCCTCCATTCTTGAATTTTGTGGGAAAAAAATCGGGTCATTTCTAACCAAAGGTAAAATTACTGAGAAATGTCTCCTACAGTGATTCTGTGTACATATTTTAGAACTGTTGACATCAGTTAGTGTGTAAAAATTACTTGATATTTAGTCATTTTGTCTGGATTCTAGCTGAAACAATTAGTGAAAAAAGACGATAAACTGAAGTTCTTTATCCCTTGCCATCGTATAGTTTTTGTTAAAGCAATTGGTTGGCATTAAAAGGTCTTTTTCCGAAAATTTCATCAATTTGATGTATATTCGCCTGCGCCGCCTTGACGTCCAATTTCTATATGCCGTCGTTTTCAAATTCCTATTGCTTGGTAAATATATCTGTACCATATCCGTATTTTAACTCAAACACTAGTGAAACTTGATCAAAAGTTAGTCACAATAAATAGCAACATGAACATTTATAATCTGATTTCTTTTAGTATAAGCTGTAAGTTTGCGGACACTTAGATAGACGATGTATTAGTTCTCTTATTCTCCGAGTTTATGCTTGCGCTGGGTACCCCGACCACCTATTTGTTTATCTACCGTTGTAAACAAAATATTAAACATTTTTTAAAGATTACTTTCTTTAATTATTTGTGAAGGTTTCTTCAATGTTCATGCCAATTTTCACCATAATTTGTCACTTAGAAATGGAAATATCCGTGTTGTCTCAATAATTTCCGAACAACCCTCGTATACCGTGTATCTGATGACTTTATTTGAATAATGAATATAGAGGTATTGACCTATAAAATAATACATTATATGAGAAAACTGACAAGATAAAAGAAAATACATAAGCTGTACGTTACCACAAATATATTATATGATTCATAAAAAATCAATTACAGTGCGTACTGTAAAGAAAGATTACCTTTAGTATTGACAATGCAATTAAATTAAAACCAGAGACTAAACATTTACACTGATAAGTAAAACATAAGTTAATATTAAATGTACATACCATAATATGCTACGGATATCGACTGGTTGGTATTTTGTGGAAACGGTATACTGCTCTAACTTAATTAGAATTATAGGTAACTTATTTATACACATAGCTTATATATACTATCGGAAAAAAGAAACTGTGCATTATAAAATGTAGTATAATATTTCTTTATCTATTGTTTGTATTTATAAAATTTAAACAATCGATAATGGTATTGTTTTTCACAATATCGGATGGTAACCGTCCAGGTGTACGGACCTTTTCATGGTTAGTGAGCAATTTCGATATTTTTGTAGTGGTATGTATTCCTAAGCTAGAGTTAACTACAGTCTCGTTCAACCAGACATAAAATGAGTTGTTTATTGAAGAATTTGTACGTACAAGTTTTACGGGTCAATACTGTTTGGAATAAGAACTGTAAAGGATTTGTTTAAACTTTTTTTGTTAGGGAAATCATTTTAGTTTCAACAAAATTTACCCTTATGTCATGCCACGACTCAACGAAAACCAACGAATCGTGCTGTTGGTATGCTGCAAGCTGAAGTGGCACAAAATACTGTAGCACGACACTTTGGAGTTCATTGGAACACCATCCAGTCATTATGGAGACGTTTAACAATCTGGCAACACCCAGGATCGACCCCGCTCTGGGCGACCTCGTGTGACGTCACGTCAACAGGACAACCACATTAGACTTGTGCATCTGAGAAATCGTTTCCAGACAGCAAGTTTGACTGCCCGAAGCATTCCAGGGTTTCGACCAATTAGTCCAAGAACTGTGCGTAAGCGTCTTCGCGAGCAAAACTTTTGACCAAGACGTCAAGCGGTGCCCAGTACTGCTTCAACGTCATCGTATCGCCAGAATAGCGTGGTGTACACGACATCTGCGATTCAGAATACAGGACTGGGCCAATATTCTGTTTACTGATGAATCCAGATTTCATTTGGATAGCAGTGACGGCCGTTGTAGGGTGTATCGTCGCGTTGGGGAGCGTTACCAGGTCGCTTGTGTTGTGCAACGTCAACAATTTGGTGAATGTAGCGTTATGGTGTGGGGTGGAATATCGCACGTGGAAGGACCCCTCTACAAATTGTCAATGGAAATCTCACCGGCGTACGCTTTCGAGATGAAATTATTCAGCGCCATGTGATACCCTTCATACAAAGACATCAAAATCACATTCAATTTCAAATAACAGTGACTTTCGAGTGTGCTGAAATGGACCTAATTCGACGTTGACATCAATGTGTTATGAGATGTTGTTACGAATACATGTCTAAACAGAATTACAAAAAAATAAAATTTGTTCATTGTAATTTTTAGATGTTTTTTCATATATTAAATAATGCAGTTTCTTTTTTCCGCTAGTATAGAATTGGTTAATATTATGAACCAATGAAATTACAGATAGGAAGAACTCAATTCACTTGGACAGTAAAACTTTGACTGATATAATTTTCAGATTCTATTGAACAAAAAGAAAAATAGAAAATACAATACAAAACGAATAAATACACATAAACATATTACTCTACTATCACACCTATTAATGAAATTTGTTATGAGGAACGGCTTTAATCAGGTTTGCACATTTGAAAAGAGTATCATTTCCATCATGCAGGTATTTTACGGAGTGTCAATCATATTGTTAAATTCATTATTCCCTAAATACAACAGAATTGAAGCGCAAAACTTAATGTCTTTTTCAACTCACACTTGTTCGAAATGTTATCTTTTTTTATTCGTGAAATTCGTTTTACTGTTATTTTGAAAAGAAAAAAAAATTGTAAAAATTCTCAATATTTTTGTTTACTGTTATCGCATGACTGGCTATCCAAAATAGTGATGCATTTCTTTAAACTTAAGGTCTGAAAGCCAGAGATATGGATGGAGAGATAAAAAATATCATGTTGTTGAATATAAATACATGTACAATGCATTATTGAAACACTAAAGGTATATAATTTTATATTTTTTTTCAAATAAGGAGTTTTTATTTGTTGATGTGAATTACATGCGTCTAATACTTTGAATAAATGGCATGCCAATAAACAGGACGAATATGTAAAAATAACAGATATATTCATTAATTGTTCGCTTGTCTTGAATCATGAACATTTTGATATACGCATTTTTTGAAGTTTTGAGAAAAATATGCGGCAAGTATGTACATGTAAATCAAATGAAGAATCTATATTTAGTACACAATACTCCATATAGTAGTCATTTTTGTTTAAAAAAGAGCAGCTTTAAGAATGTTCATGATTCTGAAACTTTCATACAGTTTGCCTTTAAAATGAAAAAAAAAATATATCATACAGTTTGTGCATGAATTGTTGTCGAAGAAAATGGAGCTATCAAACACTTTTCGTATGCTTTTCTATTGAGTGTAAACTGATTGCAATTAATAACGGAAGGGTGGATACTCTTGTTGTCGAAGAGAATGGAGCTATCACACACTTTTCGTATGCTTTTCTATTGAGTGTAAACTGAATGCAATTAATAACGGAAGGGTGGATACTCAGCTGAATTCTGAGTCAGAAACATTGTATATTAGATAAACGTTTTTTCGGAAACAAATGCATTTGTGTGCTCAGAGACCAGTGCTCATATCGTGTCATATTTTCACCATTGAAATGTTTATTTTTCATATGATATGACGTATAATATTTTAATAGATTTATCCAAATAAAAACGTGCTCCTTTTTTGTATTAAGTTCGTGACAAACACTTTCTTAGTCCTTAATATACACTTTATAACAACAACTCGAAATTATATCTCGAGTAATTAGGCAAATAGTTACACATTTTTAAAGCATATGAATTAATTATACATACTTAACATTTCCGTTACATAGTTTTTGTTTAGTCTCTTTTAAATTAATCTTCCTTGTCCATGACAGTCACTTCAGAATCTCAGGCAAAACATGATATATAACAACTGTAACTCCTACCTCATTTTCTGCGTATTATCTTCAGTATTTACGTATGGTATGTTCCACATTTTGTAAATTTTGACAATTTGAAATTAATCTATTAATATATTTAGTTATTGATTACTTTTGATATGAGGCGACCGTAATACTTTATGAAGTATTTAAGTTGTGTAATATGTTATAAGGGCGTTGGAACATTGATATTTTTCAGCTTTAGACAATATAACTTCTGATTAGAGTTATGTGTAAAGATAAAAAAAACGATTCAACTTATAGATTAATGATAGTTAAATAATAGTTTCAAGCTTACCAATTTTGTTCAAAAGAGTAATGAAGGTAAACTTGTAAGTTAAATGTGTTACTTATCTTTTTTGTTAGATGATTTGTCTTACAATAAAACAGCCTCGCAATCAACAAGAGTAGCATGGCCGTTTTCTGATGTTAGTAATGCTAAAAATGCAGTTGATAGAAATGCATTATCGTGTACGAAGGCACAATATATAGGACTTAACTCTCCAGACAAGACTTTATGGTGGAAAGTGGATCTTGGTGGAGTGTACAACATTTACAGCGTTAACATTATATTAAGAACTACAAAGGATATGGTATTTTTGCATACAAATTATATGCTTACGTTGATGGCCTTTAGAAAAAGAAATCTTCAATAATTGTTTTGTTCTAAATGTTGCGACACCTCAGTTTTAACACCTTGTTTAAAAAATATTTGCCACTGGGTTTATATAAAACTGATATAACCTTTTAAAAAGTAAGTTTTATTTGAATATGTATCTTCTTATCAAAATGCTATTTTCAATCTACTATTCCAAAGAAGTTTCAAAATTTCAAAAAAAAAACCAGTTAGATATATTACATTGTAAAGTGATAATCTATTGGACTAAATAGATATTTTTATCCAAAGTACATGTATATATATTTTTTTGTTGAAAATGCTAAACAATTTTTGATACAATTTTTTTTCGAAACGAACACTCTTTACAACACAAAAAACAAGTAATTTTTTAAAAGATTGCTTTTTAAAATCTACATACATGTATGCTGTATATAACGCTATTTTGGAAATGTTTGAAATCTTTACTGAATGGGTACTTAGGATATTTAATGTTAGATGTTAATGTATATTAATAGAATTTGACAGATATATTCGGTTTTAAAGAGAGCAGACAACGAGGACGTTTTGCCGGATTCTCTCTTTACGTATCATCCACTGGTTATATACCCGGTTCTACCTTGTGTTACAAAGATGGACCTGAGTTACCACCACTTAATTTCACAACAACTTGTATAGAGTCCGGGACGTTACGTCATCTTTTACAACGAACGCTTAAAAGATATAATCTACCCAGAGGGATATAAAACGTTAAACGTTTCAACTGAATTATGTGAATTCATCGTAAAAGGTATGTGATCTAAAAGGTTTTTATGCTCTGTTAAATGAAATTATGATATTCATCACAAGAACAAAATAATATTCTTATCAAATAAACAGATTACTTACGAAAAGGAAATGAAACAACTCAAACTCAATACTAATCTTATAGGTGAAAAATAAACTGAAGAATTTAAAATCAATTATCATTTTAAAGATTTTTAGTCCAATATTTTTCACTAAAAATATTTTTTACTCAAGTGTGTAAACGATTTTGATAATGATGATTATGCCAATCTATTTACACATTTTTAAACGTAGTACATGTTGTTTATAGTCTGTTTTTGTGTAAAGTTTTGAAGATCCAGCGTTTATTTAGTTTGTAGATTTAAATACAACACTGATGTAGATAACATTTTATTTGCCTGAAAAACGTATTTCGTTATTTGTGGATTCAAACTCTCTTAAAATTTTCTCACACGCTTGCAGTCATGGGACCAGCTTTTACAAATATCTTACTTATTCGTAGAAAAAAGTTAAAAAAACCCAAACAATAAATGTAAAATGTAGATATATTTTTAAAAGTAACCTGAGTTATAACTCTCAACTTGTTACACAGAACACTGAAATATATTCTATGTAATATTGTATTATATTTATATGAATACCTTTAAGGATGTAGTTCACCAGGTGTGTATGGCAATAACTGTGACAAACGTTGTCCCAACAACTGTAAAGATAGCACATGTCACATTCAGAATGGAACCTGTTTTGCCTGCAAGTCGGGATGGACCTGGGGAGATCTGCAATAGAGGAATTATTCTTTTCATATAATATATCTAAAAGTGTTTCAAACATGCATTTAGTATTATAATAAAATTGATATCAGATACATTAATTTCTGTTTAAAATTGCGGTTTATTTGTATTGTACGCATATATATTGCTGATTCAGGGTTATTCAAAATTATTTTAATTCCAGTTATTTTTACTAATATTGGTTTATTAACTATTACTAACTATAACTAAGCGATAAAATGCATATTGTGTATTTATTTGAATGTTTGTTTTATTCAAATAGAATGTGTAATAGGATGGTACGGTGAAAATTGCAATCGTCGTTGTGCTGGACATTGCAAAGACGGAACTACTTGTAATCACGTGACTGGTCAATGTAACGAAGGCTGTGATACTGGGTGGACAGGCTATATGTGTGACAAAGGTAATTTTTTTCTGTTTTACAAAATATTACATTTTATATTAGAATTACATTATTTACATCAAATAACAAAGTAAATGATTGAAATATTCTACACCACTTATTGCTTACATATATCATAATATAATATATATTTTTTGCCCCTTCACTTAAAGGTCAAGCAAAAGCTGAAATAATGTTAAAAACAGTGTGTTAAAGAAAAATATTAAATGGCGTTATAATAAAGTAATGTTAGTTTAAAAAATGTTTTCAGAAAAATGTAAGTGAATCCAGATTACTTTACAATAGATACATCATGCGCAACTTTCGACCAAGTATCATTTTTACTTTCATGTGTATACATGTAGCTATTTTAACAAAAACGTAAGTAAAAAGTGCTCTTTAGCAGACTTTTTTTCTTTCTAATATAGGAAATGAAGAGAAAAAGATATTTCATTTCCCACATTTTTACAAAATTGCAGGATTTTGTTTAGTTTAGTGGCGATCAAAATGAACAGCTTTTGGACAACGATGACTTATAACATGACCCACATGAATTAGACAACACATTTGATAATAATGAGCATATTTTGCGGAAAAATCCTTTTCGGCTATCTTTTTACAGTACCTTTTCCCATTTTTACAGCTTGCCAACCCGGTAATTATGGTAAAAACTGTTCCCGTGCCTGTTCGCCTAACTGCAAGTCTTGTCGACTCACAGATGGTCTATGTTCCTGTAAGGCAGGCTGGATGGGTGATAATTGTACAAAAGGTGATTATAATGATATAACTATTCAATTTTTTAATTTAATTTACTAGCAAAATGTAGGTAGCTATACATCATCCAATTCATCAGGTAATTGTAAGGAAGCAAACTATATTTAACAAGACATTATTGCAAACCACAAGAATTTTCACATACTATTTTAAGAATGTATCCGGTCCTATGGAGAAAACTGTCAGTATCCGTGCAGTGTACACTGCATCAACCAGACTTGTGACCGATTCAATGGAAATTGTCTGTGTGATGGCAAATATGGTAAGAAGTTACAATTATTCAGTTTTAATCGATTTATAGAAATAATATATAGTTCCAAAAGAAAATGGTGCTTTTTATTAAAACTAAATACAGATAACCAGAGGAATGTTGAGAGGACAGATTTACCAACTCATCCATTGTGGATGGTTGCATTCTTAGTATCACTCATCATCAACATCATATTCATCTCTGCTACGTTGATGAGTCGACGGTATGATATGATTTACGTTTTCGTTACCTGTCATTAATATTAAATGTATTATGTCATATTTATAGCCAAACAATGCATTTTAGTATACTTATAATTTACACAGCATTAAACATCTTTTTTTCGAAATAGGAAAACCATCTTGAAACAGAAATCGACAACGGTGGATAAATCTAAAATTTCTAGGAGGTCTGTGTCCAACACAGAACAAAATGATCCCGCCAATACTGCATCTAACTACCAAGAGCTCTGTGTATCAGAGAACGAAAACAACTACCAAACTCTACATCAACACTAACCTTTCAAAAGTTTAAACCTGTGCTATTCACTAAAGTTAACTGAATGTAGAACTGCACAACTACACGCATGTCACTCAGTTACCGTTCAGTTATATTACACTGAAATTTTGCTGGCATTCACCAAATATTATAATCATGTCTTTCAAATCAATATGTGCAAAGACAGTGCGTACTTTTATTTTAATGGTATTTAATTTAAGAAAAGTATGTTGAGGACACTGAGAGAATTTCTCAAATTGTGTAAGAAATTACCATTAATACATCGGATATGCACACCATGCCGTTCCGATGTTTACTTTTTTTTTAGAAATATGAAAAGAAGAAAAGATGTACCACACAAGTTTTGAATTGGTAAAATTTAGTCTGAAGCTGAACACAACAAGTCTTGGTGAATGTAGATAGAAAAAAGTTAGTCCTTATAGGTTTTTGTTTAGATCTAAACTATCTGGCCCAAAAATATGATTTATCACTTTAATTTGGGAGAAAAAAAACCAATACTATATTTGTTGCTATAAACATTCTATATTGATTGAATGTATTAATGTTTTATTGAATCTTATATTTCAAAGTATCTTAGAGATCTAGACCTTTTAGACCAAAATATGTGTAGTTTAGTTTTGATACTTTTTTCTGTATATACTTTCGTCTTAATCAGTCTATTAAATTACATAAATCTTCACGATTATTAAGTAAAACAGTGTACACACAAACGGCCAGGAATTTAGTTTTGTATCAGAATGATCTCAAGATCTAAGAGAAAAAAGAAAAAAAAATGACAGTTTTGTAAATCAAATGAAAATCCTTTTTTTACACACTTCACCAAATATTGGTCATTTTCGTTTCAACTTAGCAGATGTCTTTTAACTTTTTTCTTTTCCTTTAACAATGCTTTCACACAACTTTTCAATTGACCCATGATATTTTACCCATGATATTTCCGAGATAGTAATTTTCTTGGTGAATCTAACAAAAGGAAATCCTTCCATATACTATGAAGGACAACCACTTCATCTATACTTTACACGATTCGTGACTAGTTCTTCCGTTATCGTCTATAAATAACACATATTTAGAGCATATGATTTAATTTAACAGACTTGATATTCCCGCTTCATTTCTTGTTTTGCTTAGTTTTTCATTCACCTTATTGTACAACACAGGTATTTAAACGCAAATCAAAACAGACATATAACGAGTGTGACTTCTTTTGTTCGCATTTGTCGTCGATTAACTTTAGTATATACGTATGATATGTACCACATTTTGTTGTGCACGTCAATATTACTGAAAAGTAGCATACTAAACAATACATTCAAGTATTGCTTGCATTAGAAATATATTGCGAGCAGTTAGAACCAACAGTACTATAGATACCATTAACATGATCAATAGATGTAAGAGGATGGATGGTCATGGGCATTTTAAACGCTATAACTCTCCTTAAGAAGAGTTATATAAAAAGGTATTTGATAACATTTAAAGAAAAACAATTTCTTAGTAATAGTTTTAAACAGAACAAATATTTTTTTTTAAAAAAAAAAATATATTTCTAACGATTAACTTTTTGACCACTTAAACCATTTTAAGTAATTTTTTTCTTATCTAATTTTCTAAACAAATTATCTTACAAAAAGTATCCTCACAACCATGCACAATGACTAAGTCATTTTGTGAAGCTAATAAAGCATTTGATAGAAATGCAACAACGCTAATAAAAACCCTAGAAGAAGTATTAAACTCTCCAGACACGACTTTGTGCAAAATGGATCTTGATGCAATGTTCAACATTTACAGCATTAACATACAGTTTAAGAAATTCGGTGGTTGCAGTATATATATATATATATTTAAGATCTTCTGCTTTGGTTTTTTTTTTAATCACGTGTGTACGCTATGTGTACATATAGATTTGTAGCCATATAGTAAACACTTTAAGTGTTGAATTTTTAAAAGATAGTGTGTACATGCAAAGCAATGCAATGCTAGGGCTATTACATTCGAACAATGTTTTTGGTGAGGGTCGGACTGAAACTGGTTCTGCTTTTTCTACAAATAGCGAATGTTAGACGAAGTCTTGGGGTGTAATTATTTAAACAAATAAGTATTGCTTTCTTAAAAGCTTGCATTACTAAACAAATTATTTCATCGAAAGCATTATTAGTTACCTTAGCTGCAGATATGTAGCTCTCGGTCTGGAAAAATTGACTACCATCCGAATTTTTTCATATAAGGGCTACAGACTTGCAGCTAACATTACCTTTAAAAAATTTAGAATTTGCCGCTGTTCATAAATTCATTAAAAAGATGTACAGATTCAAGTGGTAATATGTCGTTTGATATGGGATTTATGACGTCTATTTATATTGTTTTTGTTAATATTATATTATTATTTCAAACTTGTGGGTGGAATGAAAACTGTTTAAAATGTTATATGACATAAAGATAATAATATTCAAGGCCGTTCAGTCATTTTCAAGCTATGATAAAAAGGACTTTCAAAATAAGAAAATAAACCCAATGTAAACTGCATTCACGGTACGTGCACACATTGTATATTGTGTCTCAAAAGTTCTTATTTTGGACTCGGCCACTAGAACTCGTCCACTATAACTGCGAAAAAATTAATAAATGAGACATTCTGGCGCGGAGTCTTGTAAATGAAATTTCCTTACCCCCTATTAATTTAAGACGAATGAAATCGTCCAGCAGATAGAGAAAACTCCCAGGTGTTTTAGTTTTTCCAGATAAATTTCCAGACTGCATGTTTTTATAAATCTATGATTTTGTTTGTTAATAATAATTTAACATCAATTATAAATTAACAATGAACGCTCTATTACGCTAGGACACAATCTTGATGCGATTACACCCCCCCCCCCCCCCCCGGGCCATTATACCTATTTTTCAATCAGGATTACACACGTGCTTGCATGTGGCAGAAGACAAGCTGGAACTAAACTGTTTAGCATAAGTTACCGATACAATCTCTTTGGAAATGTATTTCTCCGTAAGTCAGTACGTGAAGTAACTGATACATGTAATTGTGAAAACCACTGAGGAATGCATGATCTGCGCATAATGACTGCTTGATACAATGTTTCTTTTTTACAACATGCTTTAAATCAATGATAATATAAAAATATGTGCTTGACTCCGTATCGGAAATTACTCATTTTTTTATTCCCCTTTTCAATAAACAAAACAAATCAACAAACAAAATTGATCCAGATAAATATAATTATCAAAAGTAAACCTAAAAAACAAACTACACATTCATCCTTCATCCACAATATTGCCTTTTCGATATTTGTCATAATTGTAGACCCGTGTAACAATCTATTAAGTAGGTGCTTGCACGACATAGAAGCCCTTGCTGATCAACGTTTTCATTAATAAAGAAAATATATTTTGATTTTTCTTCAATTTCTTTTGATGTAAAAAAGAGAAGAAAATAGTTCTCAATCTCTCTTTATGGTTGTTTGTAAGCGGTTAATCTAAGTTCATTTTTGCATATATCCTTTTGTAATTCAAAAGATGCGATGTAACTCTTTTTTCCATGCAATATTTCGGATAAAGCAATGAAGAGTAGTATCTTGAAACTTCTTACAAAATTTTATTACATGTACCTCAACACATTTTACCTGCTATCAATGAAAAATGATTGAAATGACACTCATTATGAAATATATTACAAAATAATTACATAACAAACACAGATGGAAAATAATTCAAATAAAATCTTTCTTGATCAATTGCCGCGCCAAATACAATAAATTGCAAATGCACAAATTGGGTAGTACGCAAGATTCATGAATATATTAATTAGAAAAAGCAAGAGTTTTCTCTTTGATTTTACGGTTAATGAACATAATAAACCATTCAACAAAATAGAAGCATATACAATGAAAGATTTCAAGAAATATCTGCTCAAATACAACGAGTTAATTGCTTAGTTAAGTTTATTGTCAGTTTTTCTCAAGGATTTTTTATTTGAATACGGAACATATTTTGTATTCGATGCAGTTGTAAATTTGAACCAGGCGTGGAAGGAAATGTCACACTCAGAGAAATGTATATCTATAATGTCGGTTTTACAATGAACGTATAACGTATTAACGTGTTACTGTAATGATGTAGTTTGATAAGTGTTTTCTTCTTTCATTACATTAGGCTGTTGATGGTGAGAAACACCATCTGATGCCTCAATCCTGTTTCCATTCGAAGTGCACCTTAAACACAGATACGCGCCATTTGTGGTAGATCGTCCCTTAACAGATGATCGCCTGTAATTCATTTGATATTTAAAGATAAAGCAAAATGATATCTCATTCATTAAAAATCACAAAATGAGATACAGAAAATGGTATTCAAAGCCTTGTTGTTTTGCCCAATTATTCAGGTATATGTTTTTTCTCCAACAAAAATCCACCCTAGCATATAGAAACTGAAACAATTTGAAAAGGCTACGTGATGTTTTGAGATGAACATGAACAATTTGCTTCAATATTTGCTTAAATTTATATAAACGTGAAAAAATTATTTGTGATTATAATTTATGCCGTGTAATTTGATTAATAGTTAATTCAGTTTTAATATATCAGTTGCTTACCATAACCAACTTAAATTCGATTTCAAATTTGTTTCCAATTCATCTATTTGTTACAAAGAATATGATAATGAAAAAACCCTTCCTTCATTACACTTGTATTAAACATGACGAGGTATTCACTTTATACTAAACTTGCTTAAAAAGCATAGAGTTTGACTGAATCATTTTCTTAAAATTGTTTCTATGTAAAGAAAAAACGTACATGGCATGAGCCTTGCTTCAAATGAATAGTTGTACAGTTTATATCTAATTTGAATTTTCATTCTACTTTTAAAAATAAGGAAAAAAATAATTGTGAGCTATACATAAATATTTAACATATCAAGAATGGATAATCATTTTTTTTAAATTTCAGATGAGAATAATGTAATGAAAAAATAAATAAATATAAATCAAAACAATCTCACCCAATTTCAATGCAAAATCTCTGCAAAAGCTTTTCACTTAGTTTATTAACTATTTTTAAGCGAAAAGGACAGAAAATTATCATTTACCTTACAGGAACAATCTAGCACATAGGTTTTAAAGACAATTGATATGAATTACTTTATATTTACCTTATCATCATCAAGATGACACAGACCAATATAATGTTGGCAACAATGGATATAACAAATTCAACAATCCACGATTTTGAAGATGATGTAGTCTCTTTTCTTTGCACATAAGCTAAAACAATATACACAGTAGCTTGTTTTATTTTTATTCTGATCATTTTGGCTGTACTGTATATATGATATCTCTTTAAAAAGCATACCTTGATGATGCTTTCCTCCATCTTGCAAGTTGCACATACAACTTCCGTTGAATCTGTCACATATTCGATTTATACAGTTTTCACTGCACGGATACATACAATTCTCTCCATAAGAATTTACACATTCTACAATTTTTAATTCAATACCTTACACTTTCAGTTCACATATTTATCTGTATCATATGTTCTGCATTCAAAAACCAGGTTAATATACTTAATGAAATCGGCGCAGGTAACATTGCATCAGTAATTCAATCCTTACACTTTTTAAAAACTTTACACAGTGGTCCTTATTCATTCTAAACGTTTGCATTGATATAGTGAGCACATAGATCCCACATTAGGTTAGATTGGTTATATATTTACTACACACTGAACAATCAGCGTCTGACTTAAATACCTGATAAAGTTCACTTTACTCATTTGTGTTCGTATTTATATGTAAACGTGTCTAAATCACATGTTGTTTATATTTTTATTAAAAGGACATGCAAATATTGTTTGAGTTCAGTATCTACATTATCGGCCTCTACGTTTTATTAACACTTATTACATCTCCTTGTTATTTCCTCACCGGCCTGTCTAGGTCACAATGATGTTTAAAATATATAAAACAAGAGACAGTACTCTTCCGATTTATCGGTATTAAAGCCCCAGAATTCGAGTCTATTATTTTAATATAGTAGTATAGATGTACCTGTTGTGCAATTCCACCCTGTCCACCCTGCTTTACAGGTACATACTCCGTCTGTGTGTCGACAAGTCTTACAGTTAGGAGAACAACAAAATGAACAATGTTTGCCATAAGATCCTTCTGGACAAGCTAGGATATAATATAAAGTTAAATTATATACATGTATGTTTACGGATAATTATTAATCATCATTTTTTTGTTCTTAAATTAACATAGGGTTAAGGTAATTCAAAATCCAATACGAAGTATTGTTAAATAACACATAAAATAGACTAGCATTCTTTTAATTTTATGGAATACCTCCTTAATTCTTTAATACATTTAATCATTATACGGGTTTACTTTTTTATGGTTAAGAAGTAAAAATAATAATTCTATGAAATAATATCTGCTTACAAATCTTTGCCACATAATACATTCATACTCGTAAGAAATGAAATACAAATACGGTAAACAATGCAACATTCAACTAATATCACCTTCGTAATAATTCGAAGAGGATAATAAAACAAATTCCTTTCGCATCTTTGTTAGCATATTAACAAATTTTAAATGCTTTTGCTTACTTAATAGTTGTGTTTGCTTTATGCTTAGTTATCAGACATAAAGCATCATTATTTTAAGACCAAGTAAGCTTAGTCCTAGTAACACATAGTAAAGATTAAGCTGGCAGACGAAGAATGACCATTGGTCTGAGAGGAATGTTTTTAACGTGAATAGATAACACAAAGTGGTGAAAGGATTTTCACTGAGTTTTCTTATACAAAAAAACTTTCAAATTAAGTGTGCTAGTATACTGTCTCACAAACATAAATCCACGCATATAGAAGTCACGTAGAGTTCATTACTATTACAAATCTCTAATACTGGCTGAATTAAAAAAAAAACCAAAAAGTTTAAATGTGATTTTACTTTTGGTGCAGTCCCTTCCTAAATATCCGTCCTGACAACCACTAGGACACTCTCCACTGACATGGTCACATGGTTCATTGTCTATACAGTGTCTACTACAACGTTCTAAGCATCCATTTCCAAAACGCCCACATGGGCACTCTAAATAAAATGTAATGCACAAATGCAGTTAAAAACTTCTGAAATAATTACTTTTTAAATAACAATTAACATCTTAAATTATCTTTGCCCTTAAATCACACCGTATCTGTATACACGAAATTTGGACAAATTCAAAATGCTTATTTAGAATGACATAATATTCAGACATCCCTTTTAAAAATAAATATCTTTGACAGATTTTTTTTATTTTCGCATTTTTAATTCACATAAAGACATGTCGTTGATATAATAGCATATCATATATATATATATATATATATATATATATATATATATATATATATATATATATATATATATATATATATATATATATATGATGCGAAAATAAGAAAATTTCAACAGCCAGAGTAGATCAAAGTGTTTTCCAGTGTTTTCAATACTGAGTGAAATCACAAATTTTTAAACATATATATTTTTTGAAAAGTGTTTTATCGGTTATTAAGGTAAACAATGCACTCATATCCAACTTTGGTGCCGTTATTATTTACAAGGAAAGTTATAAAACTGTTTTACATCAAGTTTCAGTAAGCTGTGAACTTAGTGAACATTATTGTTGTTACCAAATAATACACATGTCTTATCAAAAGCTATTGTATAGTCAAACCTTGATAGAAACATTTCAACAACTGTACGCCATATCTTTTTAACATTGGGACATTCATAAAAAATGAATACAGTTTAAGATATCTATTTTCTGTTGATCTGAAAGATTTTTAGTACACGTTAAGGATGGCATTTGAATTTTATGCGTATGGATGAAAATTTTTGTCATTAATTTTTCCTGAAAGCGTTATTAAAGTCATTTATAGTGGAAGTAATGGATGAAATGTAACCATATCTTTTTCATTGATATGACTTAAAGATAACTTTGTTGAATGTACATGAGAGATATTTTGAATTGTACTCGGTTGTGAATGTCTACTTCCCCTGCAAAAAATACAGTATTTGTGGTTACAATAAGCATTTGTTACATAGCGCGCACAAAGTTAACCATGGCAGTCTCCGTAGAATAAAACTCCTTAAGAAAAACCCTGAAGTCCACGGGTCGACCGTGATATGAGATTTCGCAACTTACAAAAGTATGAATTTGCCACGCCAGGAAAACACTTTGAATACATTAATGATCAGATAAAAATTGTGTTTCATGTCAGTTTATGCATTGTTCATAGAAAAAAAGGTTGCATTATTTTAATTGTACTTTAGTTGTCGCCACCAGTTTGTATTACAGTATCTAGTGTAATATTTTACTTGATTTGGAATGACTCGAGTTATCTGAGACAGTAACAATATAAACATGCAAACAAAAACTTTTCATATTACAGTACGTGAGGATTGATAAAAATTCCTCTTTATGCACGTCATAAATATTGAAGTTGCGTGAAACTTGAACATATATACAGTTTACATTGATCAAACCACATAAATACTTACGTTTGTTGCAGTCGCTGTCGGTATATCCCGGGTCACATCCCATGTCACAGTGACCAGTTTGTTTGTTACATATAGAACCATTCAGACAGTGACCACTACAGCTGTGGACACAATTATAACCATATGTTCCGTTATCACACTCTACAAATGCAAATTTTGGACAATATAATTGAACAAGAGGAGCAATGATATCAAGCAGAAATACATTGTTTTATAACCATAATTTAAACCATACTTAAACAAGTTGTGGGAAATAAACACAAAAAAATAAAAGTTTTATTAAAGGTTACATATACTGGACTTGTTTTGTTACGTAAATTTAAACTTCTTTTCTTTAGAAAAAAGATTAAGTGCTATCGAGAAGTTGTCTTAAAAGTAGAGATACATTTCCATAGGCCAAAAAATGGGACCTAAAAATTAACATAAGAATCCAAGGAGAAAAGATTGCTTACAACAGGAAGGGGGGATGCTCAAATGTATTTTTTCATTTGAAAAATCATAAATATAGTATAAATTTTTCCATAAAGTATACAATAAAGACTATAGCTCAATTGGGATTAAAATTCAATATTTTGTATCAAACGCCATATAATTGATGTCATACTATGGAAAAATAGACGTATTATAATATTGTATTGTTATATGTACCCATATAAAACTTAAAAAAAGAAAAATGATCAAGATTTCTAAATTGAATTTCATGTCGATTTCATTGTATTAAGTGATTTTAAAAAAGCTTTTATACTATAAGACAACGGAAAAATGTCTTTGTCATCATGGATATTATGTACATCTATCAACAATACCTTTATCACATTGAACTCCTGTCCATCCAGATTCACAGCCTTTGTCACATAGACCAGTCACGTGATTGCAGGTTGTACCGTCTCTACAATATCCTTTACACTGTTGACTGCAATTGACGCCATGCCATCCTATTGAACATTCTGTATATACAAAGTAAATAAGGTACTAACATTCATCCGACTTGGCATAATTTAGCAAAAATGCCAAGCGTGACTGATCAAAAAGTAACAAACTCATAAAACAGAATAAGGATGTTGACAGAAACTGACAGTTTAAGCTGACCAGACATTAATACGATAAACTTGTTTTTATTAAAGAAGGCGTATAAATTAACTTATATACATGTATATGCATATGTGTAATCTTATTTTTCAGCTTTAAAGCCGAGCACTACTCAGCACTAAAGGCATTGCCTGCCGTGTTTCCTTGCCTCTGTGATCCCTTCTTAACAAGCCGAATGCCCTTTAAGGTGGCTCATTATACCTTAACTTAGTCTATCAATTCAGTAAAAATATGATTAAATAGAATAGACAGCATGATTAATAAAAAATAATTTAAGTGGAATAGGCAAAGATATGCAGTTGTCTTTACTTGGAAAAGGTCCATGTACAAGTTTAATAGTTTTATCGAGAACAATTACAATGTAAGCTGTGCACTCATACAAGTGAAATCTTTATATTGATTTTTTGTTCAACTCAGAGCAATAAAATTTTTAAAGGGGCTCAAAAGATAAGAACGAGGCTAAAGAAACATAGCTGAAAGTGTCTTTTACGAGCTGTGTATTACTTCTGTTGCTAATTATTCGAAGCATATGGGAACAACTGCTTTATTATTTAATACATGTATATTTGTAATAAAAAGGCATTTAAATGTTGAATATTCTGGGTAAGCAATCTTGCATCTAATAGACGAATTTTACTTTATTAAAAAATTTCTTAACTTATTTTTATACATTATCACTTATTCATTTCTTGCCAAAAATTAAGAATACCTTTCATATAAAGTTTAAACCGTTTTATTGAAGAAAGAAAAGATTAAACCTTGTCTATTTAAATATTCTATTGTAGCAAATTGCGTCATCTGGCAAACAATTGGTCCAAGAAACAGTTAATTTCTTTTTTGGGTAAATGTCGTTAATGTTAAAAAAAACAAGAATTAACCAAGAAAGCTGACCTTCGTCAATGTATATGGATTTCATATTTAAAAAAAAAACAATATATCTATTTCTATTAAATACTTGTAATAAAAATCATACTTCTATTACAGTATCCTTCAAACCAGCCAGGCTCACACTGTAAACAGGACCCGTTTTCTATATGACACATGTTGTCCTTACAGTTGATTGGACACGGTATATCACAGTTACTGCCATACACACCATGCCTTTTGCAACCTAATAGCAGAGATACAAACTTATTATTATTTAATGATACTTAGAACACAAATACATTCTAAGACAGGTAGTTGTTTACTTGAAGTAAGGAAAACATAAATTCAAAACCTATAAAATCATTCACATGAATGAACATTTGCCAAAAAACCCGAACTATTTTTATGATTACTGTAAAACAAAGTATTGTTTATCCCTCTACACCTGCAAACATGTTCGCCACGTCTTGAATTTTCTCATACACAGTGTGTTTTAAGAGAAATAATTGAAAATCTGAAATAGCCCAGTTTTAAATTCGCCCGCTAACAGCAAGGGCAAAAGTTTCGAAAATTAAACTGTGGCGAATATTTCACTATATACAATATTGCATGAAAGATTGAAATAGTTTATGTTAAGGTAGTATAGGACAAATACAAATTGGGACGTACCCCTATGGAAATAAACAATAAAATCAAGCATAACCTTACCCCCCCCCCCCCCAAAAAAAAAGTTACCTATCAGAATAGCGCAATGGGTTAGAGCGTTATCTACAAATCTGTAAGTCATAAGTTCACATGCCTCTGTGGCTTTAAATATTTGATACTTTTAACAAAAATTAAAACATATCATTCCGTCAAATATTGCAGAATTTGAAAATTCAAAACGGCTGAAAGTATTTTAGTTTAATGTACTTTTATCCACATTAATATCAACAGATCTCCCACGCCACATTAAAAACAAATTGAACATACTTATATAGTGTATTCATTTAGCACCTTGTACAGTAACTTCACACAGTTCAGTGTAAACATTGTACACTTCGTATCCGGCAGGGTATATCACTCCATCAAGTCGTTCGTTGTAAAAGATGACGTAACGACCGTGTTCTGTACACGTGGTTGTAAAGTTCAAGGGCGCTAACTGAGGTCCGTCCTTGTAGCACAGAGAAGAATCGTTGATATTGCCAGTCATTGATACGAATAAAGAAAATCCAGCAAATCGTCCTCGTTGTCTAATTTCTATAGAACAGATTGTATTTCCATTTAAAAAGGCGTGGTCACGATTTTGGTCAATTTTATTTTTATTATTTACAATGCTTTAAAATGCATTTCTAATGATCAAATTAAATTTGAGAGTCATTCGTAGAGTTATAAGCAAGATACAGTGCTCACAATTCTTTGTCATGTAAACAAGGCTGTACCCTGTTTTTTTCATAGATTCCATACCAGTAAAATATATTTGTCCAGTTAGCGCTTATTTGTCTCTCTTTTCATTTATTTTAAGCATAGATATACAATTCCTAACGTTTAACACATTCGTTTTAGGTTTAAAACTGAAATGTTAACTTCAACGTTCAAAATGTAAACAAACGCCTTGTTTACATTGCGAAGAATTTCAAGCTCTGTAACTCGCCTAGTTCTTAACATATGAGACTTAAATTTTGGTTGCCTATTAAAAATGCCTTTCTCAAGCATTGTAAATATTAAAATCTGAAAAATAATTTTTGACGAAATTCGTGACCATGCCCCTTTAAGGAATGAAAATTACAACATTTTATTATATTTTAAAGTTAATGAAGTTTCAATACACAAATTGACATGCTTACCATCAAATCATTTTCAACTATTTTACATTTGAATCCAGATAAAGTGAAATGCATTTTTCTTCCACAACAGATGTTTTTGAACCATTGATGTGGGAAAACAACTTTTTATATAGAAGTCAAAGTTATAGCTCAACATCGCTCTTATATAGCCTCCGTCACACAGCTACCAGTGAGACCATATAGACCATTTGAGTTCCTAACACAAGATTGCACACCTGGAATTCATGGCCGACTTGTAGTATTCCTTTCGTGGTCTCTGGATTTTATGCATTTATTTCTTATTTCGTGTTTGTAAATAATGCATTAACCTGTTTATTTGATGTTAGTATTGTTCTGGTTTGAAAAAAGTGAGTAAAATCTGATAAATTATCGCGATCAAATATACGGCTAAGCAAAATGTACGTCCACACAGGTGTAACATTTACAGCGACATTATCAAAACTGTTAAGAGGTCTGCAGCTTATGTAGGGTTGCAAGGATAGTATTGATAAAGGAAAATATGGCGGACAGTGCATATTCACAATCAAGGTTCAACTCTAAGCGTTTACAAGAAAGAGGGGCAGTGGATCGAACACAAAAATTAGCGAAAAAATACATGCATTTTTTTTTATTAAATTTAAATCTATTGTATCAAACCTAAGCATCCTGAACATTTGTATTGAGTGTTAAGTGTAATAAATTCGATCAAACAAATTGTCTTAGCAAGGATAAAAACAAACTATTAGATAATGCGATTATATGTTGGTGTTCTACGATTTTACATGTTGAATACTGTCATATTAAAACTTAATATTCAAATTCTAATGAGTTTTTCTATTAAATTCTGTAATATTTTTAAATGCCGTTAAATGCAACAACTACACACTGGGTACTTAAAAGTCAAAATGGTGATGTTTATTATGACGTCAAAAACGTTAAACGCTGTAAACTGCAATGTCATGAGCAAAAAATCAAAGTTCACATTTGTGGCTGTTACTTTGGCTCTTACATTAATGTTTACTTACCCTTAGAATAAGATAGGGATTTTAAGGTCTTAATCACATTTGCAGACAAGGCAAGACGTTAATAAAATGTAAATATAACCATAATATTATGATTTTACTACATCGTTTTAATCAGTTTTTACAAAAACACTCTATTTCTAAAATCCATGCGGTCATTGATATTGCTCATCTGCCACATTGTTTGGTTTGCGCATAGGTAATGTTACAAAACATACAGGAAAAAGTTCTACAGTTTTCGAGGATTTTTTAAACATATGTGCCCGGATTTCAGTCTGTCTTGTTTCATATTTTGGATATTTCCTAACAGTACAATGGTTGTCACATTTTTTTGTTCAGAACGCGTTCTACAAGTCTCATGTAGCATGTTCAGGTGAATAAAATACCCGAATGCGGTGATCATGAATAATGCTATCGGTCTTATTAAGGGTGTGTAGCTGCGAGCAGATCAATAGAATTTGCATCTAATGTGGAGGTAGTCGGAAATAAAAGAGAAATGATGTGTATTTATGAAGTATTGTCAGCTTTAACACACTATATTAAAAACACATACCGTATCCATAGTAGTTCTTAAACAGTATGTTAACGCTGTAAATGCTGTACACTCCACCAAGATCCACTTTCCACCACACGGTCTTGTCGATATTATTACTTCCTATCACATTTGTTCTCATACACGTCGCGGTGTTTCTATCAACTGCGTTACTGGCGATATAATGGTCACCAAGATAGGTATGTGATTGGCTGGCAAATTGTTTGCAGGATAAATCATCTGTATGAAAAAGATAAATCTAAAGATATATCTTTATCCACTGAAATTATTCCAACCAATTTTAAAGCCAAAATAAGGGATTAAATATGAGGCATACAGTATAACTCAATTTAACTTTCTTTTAAATACCTTTACTGCCTTTTGTAAATCTTAAAAAAGCTAAGAAATATTATTGTCATGTAATTGCCATGATATGAGAGAGAGAGAGAGAGATGAGAGAGAGAGAGAGAGATAGAAAGAGAGAGGTTAAAATTCAAATCATACTTTAAACATAGATCTTAAGTAATGGATAAATAACGAGATGGTGTTGAATAGTTTAGAGAAAACATTCCCTCTGAGGGCCGAAGGCCGAAGGTTTTCTTTAAACTATTCAACAATATCGAGCTATTTATCTTACTTAAAAACATTCCCCCATTTGAGCCTCTAAGAAGCATTGACCCATTCATATATCCAACTGTGATGACATACAAAAGTATAATTCCAGCAATACCATACACAATAGTCTAACTAAACACACCTTTTTAATCATAGACGAGTGAGCAGGTGTGCATGTTATAGAAAACCATACCGCTGTACTGAGCAGACATAGATTTAGAAGATGAATTTTTTAACGCAAAGTACACACTTGTACAATGTATATAGAGATCCACAGTTCCTGGAAAGACATGAATACCGTTTGAATGATATTTTAAACTTGCAAGGAGAAAGGAAAAATTAGAATTTTGACGTCAATTAACAGACGATTATTTATCTAAAAAATTGATAGGAGTCTTATGAAGTCATAGTGCGACAATATTTCCTATATTGTTAAACTAATTAGAAGGAGTGATATGGTTCAAGGTTCAAAGAGGAAGTCTAAAAGTTTATGAAAGTGATTTATATGTGATCCTGAATGTATCAAAATTAAGAAAAGGAGATATTTCAGCAAAATATTTATTCGTGGCTTATCGGATATACATTTATGGATGACAAAATTCTGTTTTATAAATTTGGATTTATGTTGGAAATACACGTTTCAACATTTTGTCATTTTTCTTTGTTTTATGCCCTGTTGGATATTTGAATATTCAACTGATTAACGGTTGGATATTAAAAATATCCAACTCCTATCGGTTGGATATCTATATATCTACCAACTGCTGATTGAATAATGAAAATAAACGTTGACTAAATACAATGGGTGACGTCATAAAAGTTTTTTAAGTATGCCTTTTAAAGAAGATGGAGTAGCTACACAGGATAAAGGCTAAAACTGTTGTTCATTCTTAAAAATGACGGGATGATGCATGTAGAAAGGAACTTACTGAATTATAAGATGATCAAGTCTAATTCGAAGGGATTCTTATTTGGTCATAGTGTAAATATGCACTATTTCCTTAAAGAAATATGATGTTCTTTTTGGAAACTTACCAGGGAGCAAAGTACACAATTACATGTAGAACTGCATCGGAAGAAAGAGCTTTATAAGTAATTGTTTCTAAAGGCTAAAAACTAAAACGTTAAATGAGTTATAAAGTGTGAGTTTCTTTTGATCTAACCAGAAATATAGAGGTGATCTTGTACGCAAAATTTGAACATTTCTCAAGTAGTTATCCACGAAAACTGTGAAACAATTACCGTATTACAGAAATAATTCTTAATGTGTTTATTAACAGAATAAGTGCAACAATAGTAGAAAAAAAGCAGATTTGCTCAGTTTGATCCAAAAATACCTACACATTTTCATTGTACGTTGTTTAAGCAGACATTAAACTTTAATTAAACAATACTTTGTTTCAATCAAATGTATAAAGCAGTAAGAAAACTACATTAGCATAGGGTCACATACCGTATGTGAAGACTAAAGTAAATCCTGAGAAAATTAAAAGAACGTTGATTAAATCCATTTTCTTATTAGATTAAATTAAACACCTCTTCACATTTCTTTTAAACTGTCGGGAATATCCAATAATCCAATAAAAACGACTGATATTACAGACACACCCACTTGATATGTAAAATAAAAGGCACTTAAGTTTATTGATTGGTACTTTTTTCAAGGTAAAGGAACTATCCTGTGTTTATTCACACCAACATATATCAATCATTATTATCAGGCTATAACGTTGATTTAACATGATTTATATAAAACAAGAATTTGACCCGTGCGTGCAAGGGTTGACATTGCATCTGATATCAAACATTTACGAAATAGATACATCGACACACCGTATTGTTGACATTTACAGAACCAAGCTTTCAGCTTATAATAATACTAATAATTTCACTACATTAATATCATATAAATATAATATAATATAATATAATATAATATAATATAATATAATATAATATAATATAATATAATATAAGATATTGTGTTGTTTTATTACAAATTAAATATTTGCGTCTATTTTGAACTGCCTGTCAATAGACTGCGATCTATTGGACCGCCGGTCAATAGACTGTGATCTATTGGACCGCCGGTCAATAGACTGAGATCTATTGGACCGGCAACGTATTTCAAAACGCGGGTATGTTAATGTTACATCCTTTCGATAGTTCTCAGCGAATGCATATTCCTTTACATAGACGCTGTTTTTGGTACTTGGTGAAACCAAATTAAAAATGGAGTATCAAATAATCAACTAATCAACAGTTTTTAAACCTCATATAAGGTAAAAGACTATTTAAAATCTAATGCGTTGAAGACTCCCCCTCCTTTGTGTAAACTTATATTACATGTAAATTGAGATGTTGTAATGCATGCAACAGGTGTTGTGCATGTAAAAAATGAAACAAAAAATCTTAATACATTGCATAATGGCACGAAAACCATCTGCAATATGCAAATTGTAAAACCCGAAAACTTAAGAAGGAATAAAACAATTATTTAATGCTTAAATAGTCAATAAACCATAATTTTCCCTTGGTGCAGGGAAAAGCTCAGTATGATCTATTGCCCTCGGCCGTTGGCCTCGGGCAATAGATCATACTGAGCTGTTACCTGCACCTCGGGAAAAATATTCTGGTCTATTGACTGCTTAAGCATTAAATAATTGTATAATATAATATAATAATATAATATAATATAATATAATATAATATAATATAATATAATATAATATAATATAATATAATATAATATAATATAATATAACACACTATCTTACCTTCTGTTGATTTGTAATAAAATCATTGGTTTAAAGCATTTAAGTGAAGACCATTTATATTCCACACATATATTTCATAACTAACCTTGAGAATTATGTATTCATTCTTAGAGTATTATGACGTCAGGTTCCATACCTATTAAAGTTAATTATTCATTAACCGCCATTTATACCTAGGCAGTTGGTAAGATATAATTGTTTCATGTCGAAGTAGTGTAGTGGACAATGACTCGCTGGTTAGCGTGTGACCCGAGTTCGATCCCCGTGATCGACAGTGGTGGTATGTGATAGGGTATGGCGGTCGCCCGCTTGGACACTCGGGTTCTCTCCGGGTACTCCGGCTTCTTCCAACACCAATGACCCCCTCGCGATAACATCCGTGCGAACGAAAGATATTAATATAAGTTGTAGAACTTGCTTATCAATCGTTGTAAATAAATAAAGTTCAGTTTTCAGTCAATCGTTTCATGTTTTTTTATTGACCTAATTTAGAAACGTGTTAAGTAAATTCCATATGGGAATCTAGCTCCGCTTTTTAGCCCATATCGAATTTACTAACCACAAATAAACCATATTATCTCGACTACAAACCATGTAGCTAATAATATTTTTAAAAATATAATACAATATCAGAAAATATGATAGAATTGATGTGATATAATATCAGTATATAAAAATGTATAAAATTATGGTCTCATATTATATTATATAATATAAGACAATATTATACTATTTCGCATGATACGAAAATATTTCATACAGTAGTGTATTGATAGATATTGAATTATACAATTCTGAATGAATTTTAGATACAATATGGTACAAAAATGTAACATATGATACTATACGATATTATGTGAAGCTACACATTGATAAGCAATACAAAGAAAAGATAAAGGACTATGTGCGGTATGGTCAAATATCTGCCCCCGATTTCAACCAATTTTTAAATAGTATCGTATAAAAATGAAATCTTCACAAATCATTGTAAAGAGGATGCTTATAACTTTAATCTTGATTTTAGTCATCATTGCTCACTCGCTCTTTATCTATGACGTCACCTAAATGACCTAATTCCCGCAATTTTGCAAACAAATAAAGATATTCTCATTTTTGCTTTATATTTTGCATTCGGAAGTATAGAGCGCAGGTCTGCTCAAGTACAATTTTAACATATGTTTTTCTTCAGATAGTCATACATATTATACTAAAAAATGGTACTTGAGCAAGCCTGCGCTCGATGTTTCCCAGTCGAAAAACCAGTCGGAAAACACCCATATTTTGCTACAAAACATCAATTTATCAAAATAATGCAATGTTCATGACGTCATTTCTACATTATGACGTCACTGTGGTGATAACCTTTTACACCTTTATTTCCAATATGATTTCAACTATCTTTCATCTATTTTAAAGCTCTTTCTAAAACTTTGATTTTGGGGGGCAAAAATTGCATAAAACCGCACTTAGTCCTTTCTAAGATTTTCATATTTTTTTTGATGAAATAATCTAATAAGGGTAATGCTTTGTTTCGGTAAGCTTTCTAATCTTTGATTATCTATGTTTCCTAAACGTAATCTTTTAAATATAGTTGGCTGAATAAAAAAATAAGAAAGATACAATGTTTTTGTTTTAAATTGAATTTTTCAGTTTAAGTTTTTGTACAATTTACAGAGCAAAAATAAAATAATATACATAGAAGTATGCAGTAATATCTTTTAAATGACCTACTTTTTTCAAAAAAATGAACAAAATCGTACATTTGTTTAAATAGTTTTAGTTATATGTGGATTACTGCATAATTACTATTTATTTTGTATCGTGACATGTTCGTAAATTAACACAGTTTCCTTAAGCTATCTATTTTTCTTAAGTTTCTCTAAAGTAAAATGAAATAAGAACAGTCATGTATACATGTATCACACAACCAATTTGTAACTGAATCAATATGTTTGACTCATTGGTAGGAATAGAAATCGCTTATCAGTTTAGCAGATATTGTGTTATGTAAATATCAATACAGTAGTTTACACATTATCAAATAAATTGAGTGAATGGTAAGGAAATAATATCATCGACGGTTTTTGTCAAATCAATAACGACAGGTTTAGTTATATCTGTTCTTTCCTGTTCTTCAGGAAGCAATATGTATACTACAACAAATTTATGTAAATAAATAATTGAAAAGAAACAAAATCATATGTTTGCCACGTACTAGTTTAAATGATATAAATGCATCCTGATATTTGTTTACCGGAAGAGATCGTTTTTTTAATGCAATTGTAAAAAAAATCACCAAATAGCCATTTAAAAGAAATTAATCTTATAATAGTTATAACGCTTATTTTGTAATCTATTTAGTTGTGATGATATTTTATTGAAAGAAACTATAAAATCAAGTTTCATTTTTTGAATAGTTTCTTTCTCATAATTGCATATGCTCGAGTCCCGATGAGGATTTCAAAATTCTCAACTTTCCAAACGTTTTTAATTCTTTTTTTTTTGGGGGGGGGGGGGGGGGGTATTGCAAAATTTGAAAAGGACTCTATATGATATGGGTCTAAAATGGCCCCCTAAAATAAAAATCGTCGTTTAACTGTAATTCTTTGTTTTCATTGAACAGATATATAGGTGATGTTTTTACATAATGCTCATTTTGATTCAACTGCCCACAATTTAAAAATATGACATCGTAAAGACAACCTTTTCCCGCCATGATTGCATTTTTAACATAAAACTGCGTGTTTTCAAGCAGTTTTTCTTTTAGAAAACACAGAGCGCATGCTGAAACAAACAGAATATTTTAATCAGAGATGTATTTAGCCAAGACTAAACTAAGTGACACTATTTTTTTCCTTGTTCAATTGTTTATTTCTCATTTGTAAAAAGATAAGAAAAATGTAAATTTTTGACCAATTTTGATTAAATTATAGACTTAGCGTCACTTCTGACGTCATATACTGCAAGTGAGTGCAAATAAATCAATAAATAGTGAAAAATATATTTTTTATGAACTCTTCTAGGTAAATGTCTAAGATATCACAATGTCGAATGCCCCTCTTGACTGTATGAATCGATCTTTCCGCCAAAACTTAACACAAAGACGGCTGCACAAAGACCAACATACCGCGGGAAATCTCTACCTAATCAAAAGCCAAGTTGTAAGAACCCAACTGATCATTTTACACAATTGCCTTAGGACATAACAAGTAAAATATAAGACCAATTGTTGTTGGATTCTTTTTACCAAAGCTATATATGCTATAATTTGCGTCAATTTTTGAATGACAATGAAATGGCATGTTATTGTGTACTCGTTATCTTAATTCTGTAAATTATATTTGTAAATTCAGTCTCGTAACAAACTTTAAAGGGACTTGGACACGATTTGAGATAAAAACAAATTCTATTTTTATTTTTTATGTATAAAATGGTTAACTGGTGCATTTTAAATATTGACCAAAATATAAAATGTTAAAGGCAAGTTACAAGTGAGATACAGAAGTAAGAATTGTTTGTTATGTAAACAGAGCTCGAGTCTTATAGTTGTGTAACAAACGAGTATGGTATAGATGTACTTCGTTTATTGTTGATATTATTATTATTATGGTGACGCTCCTACAAAACATAATACACATATAAACTTCACAATCATAAAGCATCACAATTGATTCAATTACTATAATGACACATATGTTCAATTACAATATATTGTTTTTCTATTTATCTTATATTTAATAAATGATGGTCATAAAAAGAAATAACCCTATTACAATATTGAATATGCAATGTTGCAGATTAAAAATATACTCTGACAATATGTAAATGCCATAGTCAATAATTTCTCAAGTACACATGTACCTACCCTAAATAAGGGTGAAAGGAACTGTATTACATGTACTGGTAGATAATATCTGAAACAAACCATTTAGACATGTAACTATGCAAAATATGCATGTCTATAATTGTATAAAAATATATGTAAAATCAATATCACTGTACCCTTTTCAAACATTAGTCTGTATTCAAATCATGAGTACAATTCACTGTGAAACCTTTAAACTTTGTAAACTTTCTTGATAATTTCAACATATACTCTCATCTGTGATACAATGATTACTTTGATATAATTACTGATAAAAAAACTAACTTTACTTCAATACAATATAGTAGCAGTACAATTATTTTACTTACAAAAGTTTTCTCAACTCACAACTGGCCTCAGCAATGGTCACAAACAAAATGGCTATTGTCCGAAATTTATAATCTCTATGATAATTGAAAATCTAACAAAATCAATTTCTTTATAAAATTGCTTTCAAGAAAAACTATTAATATCCATACACTATATGAAAAGTACCTTACATTATCATTATCAAAATAATACTAATTCACATATGTGTTCAAAATGTTCAAACCATTTTCCTATAGATTAACTAACAATATTATGATGTAATAAAAAAACACATCTTGTTACATAAGCGTCCGTGGCCTACTGGATATGACAGTGGTCATCACTTCCAGCGGCCAGGGTTCAATCCCCAGTTGAACCTCTATTTTTTTTATTTGAATTTTTAAACTTTATATATAAAATATGTATTAAAAAAATATATAAGATATACAATTCTTCATCTCACATATTCCCCTACTTTGTTATTGCTGCCCTCAGCAATGGAACAAATTTTGTTATAAAACAGGATGAATATATTATGAAGTGAGAAAAAATTTTTCCAGTCAGTCATAAAAAAAAAAATTCATACTTATGAACAGTTTAGAACAGTATGAAAGTAATACACAATTAATACTGTTTCCACGCTTCATTCAACTTTGTTGCCAATGCAGTTCCTAAGTTAACAACTGCATCACTAAGTTCTTGAAAGTTTTTGTTTTGAATCACAGTCCTTTGTACAGACACAGTAGATTTAGGAAGACGATTCGGATTTGAATGTTTTCCAGCGGTAGCTCGCATGGAACGTCTTGGCAGAACAGTTGGCTGTTCTGTATCACTTCCTGTATTTACTGTTTCTTCTTCGATATCTTCATTTTGGTCGCAATGCATCACCTTGAAATAGGAATCTTCCTCATCGGAGTCATCAGAATTTGTAACTGGAATTTCCACATCTGGTTCCTCTGTAATAATTTCACCGGTGTTTAGAATTTCTCTTCTGTTCACATTTTTCACTGGTCCTGAACCATCTGCTAACTGAATAGAATATACGTTATCACTTAATGCACTAATGACTTTATAAGGAGTGGGGTCCCACACATCTTGAATCTTATTTCTTCCTTGCACACGATTTCGGGTTAAAACTCGGGTTCCTACAGGAATAACACTTTCTTTTGCACTTTTGTTATAATGTTCTTGTCTTCTCTCTGCATTTTCCTCTAAATTTTTCCGTGCGTGATTAAATGCAATTCCAAGTTTCTCTTTATGGTTGGAAAGGTACTTATCGATGCTGTCTGGGTCTGGAGTAGATATTCCTAACAAATGGTCAATGGGTAACACTGGTTCACGACCAAACATGAGAAAATATGGCGTATATCCAGTTGACGAATGAATTGTTGAATTGTAAATGTACACTAATTCTGGTAGATGTTCCGTCCATTTCCGTTTCTGTTCTGGTGATAAGGTCTTTAACAAATTATGCATAGTTCTGTTATATCTTTCAACTTGTCCGTTTCCTTCCGGATGATATGGGGTGGTTCTACTTTTGGAAACATGATACATATCACAAAGTTCTTTGACGATGGAACTCTCAAAGTTTCTCCCTTGATCACTGTGAATTCTCCTTGGTATGCCATAATGGAAAAACCACTCTTTGATAAGAACTTTTGCCACTGTCAGTGCTTTTTGGTCTATCGTCGGAACAGCTTGTGTGAACTTACTAAAAATGTCTGTCATGACAAGCACATTCTCTCTGCCATCAGATGAAGGTTCCATTATAGTAAAATCTATCGCTAAAATGTCCTGTGGCTGATATGCTAGTAAACTAGTTATCGGTGTTCGTATAGATGGAATAGGAGCTTTGGCTACCATGCATCTTTCACAGCTTTTACAATACAGTTCTACATCTTTCACCATGGTTGGCCAGTAGCACCGTTTCTGAATTAACGATAGTGTTCTTTCACATCCCTGATGTCCTGCATGGTTATGGAGAGATTCTAACACATGATCCTTCAATATGGTTGGAAGCACAAGTTGAGTTATTAATCCAGTTTCCATTTCTATGGTTCGATACAAAATATCTTCTTCAAACTTTAATTTGTCTCTTTGTTTCAGAAGTTTCCTAACGTCTTTGTTTTCTTGCTTCAACTGTACTGTAGTCGGTTTGGTAAAGGACCTCAACCAGTAAATAACACGGCTAATCAATGAATCATTCTGTTGTAATGACGCTATTTCTGCTGTTTCATATCCTGGTAACGTTGATGTAGCATCTATTCTTGATTCTGCATGTATGGCGTTAACAGAAGTAGGCGTAACAGATATTTCCTTCGATAAATCCATCAATGGGGAACTACACACGATACTCTGAACTGCAGTTTCAGAATGACATGTCACAGTCCTAACTTTTGGAATAGGTTTTCGACTTAATGCGTCAGCATTTCGATTCGATTTTCCAGATCGGAATTTCACCTCAAAGTTGAACTGTGCTAATTGGCTAGCCCATCTCATTTCCGTAGCTCCTAACTTTGCAGTCTGAAGATAACTCAATGGATTGTTGTCCGTATAAACTATGAATCGAGATCCAAGTAAATAATCACGAAACTTCTCTGTTACGGCCCATTTCAGAGCAAGTAGCTCTAACTTCATGGAACTGTAGTTGTTCATGTTTCGTTCTTGCGGTCGAAGTGTTCTTGATGCATAGGCAATAACAACTTTGCCATTTTCTTGTTGTTGTGATAACACGGCACCAAGACCATCCATACTTGCATCAGTTTCTACGATGAATTCACGTTTAAAATCAGGATATCCAAGTACTGGCGAAGATGTAAGTTTCTGTTTTAGAGTTTCGAATGCATCATCACATTCTTTTGTCCACGACTCTGGAATGGAAATCCGTTTCACTTTCTTTTTCTTTGTCGACTTCTTTCCACCAGATGTAAGTTCATGTAAAGGTCTTGCGATTTTGGAAAAGTCTTTCACAAAGCGGCGGTAATAACCAGCCATTCCCAAGAAAGATCTCAATTCTTTTTCTGTAGTTGGTTTAGCCCACGATTTCACAGCTGCTGTTTTATCTGGGTCAGTAGAAATTCCCTCAGATGATACAATATGTCCTAAATATTTAACAGATTTTTGGAAAAACCAGCATTTTGAAGGTTTCATTTTGAGTCCATGCTGTTTAAGTTTAGAAAACACAATATCGAGTCTAGCAAAATGTTCTTCGATAGATTTTGAGAAAACTAAAATGTCATCAAGATATAATAACAGAATTTCAAAATTTTCTTCACTAAAGCAAGCCTCCATCAGTCGCTGGAAAGTGGCTGGACTGTTGCACAGGCCAAAAGGCATGCGAAGGTATTCATAGAGTCCTCCGGTTCCAACTCTGAATGCTGTCTTGGGAATTGATTCCTCATCCATCTCCACTTGATAGTATCCTTGTGCCAAATCTATGGAACTAAAGTACTTAGCACCATGTAACATGTCAAGAGTCTCTTCTATCCTCGGAAGGGGGTATGCATCTTTGATGGTCTTCTTGTTCAATTGTCTATAGTCGACACATAGCCGTATACTTCCATCCTTCTTGCGAACAATAACAATGGCTGATGCGAAAGGACTATTACTTTTTCTAATAATTCCTTGATCCAACAGCTTACTCAAATGTTGTTTCACTTCTTCCAGTTGATTGGGTGGAATTCTTCTATGTGGTACACGAATGGGTATTTCGTCAGTTAATTTGATCGAATGTTTAACTAGAGATGAATGTCCCAAATCAGAATCATTTTGACAAAATGCATTGGAATGTTTCTTTAATAAAGCGTCAAACTGTGCTTTCTGTTTTTCAGTAAAGTCTACATCACCAATGTGGAATTCTACATCAGATTTCACATTTATATTGTCTTCTGCTTTTTCATCGATATCACAATGATCCTCTGTTGACTTTACTATTTCTACTTTATGCAAAGTTCCAATTCTGCTTTTGGGTTTTAGCCAAATATCTTCGTTTCCTAAATTTAAGACACGAACAGGAATCTTTCCATTCTTTACCTCACTTAGTGTGTCTATTACAGAAATATTTCGTGGTAATGATCCAGTTGCTCCTTGAATCGCTTGAACAGCTGCTACCATTTCTTCTCCTCTCCGATTTTGATGCGTTGAACCAATGACGACTTTCATTGAACAAGCTGGAATTAAAATGTCTTCTTTTCCTGCCACTTTCACAAATGATAACCGATCACAGTTCTCTGTTAAATCAAACACTGTTGATATTCTGTTCCAGTTTTCTTCTTCTTCTCTGTTAATGTACGCAGGTGTAGTGTTATCAGTTTTCAAAACACGGTTAACATATTTCAGAATATTGCATCCCAGAATTCCTTGGACAGAACTGGAATTAGTATTTTTGGATACAAGAAATCCAACACTATGAAATACACAACCAAAAAGTTCAATGTCAAGTTCTACATAGCCTAGGTATGGAATGACAGTATTATTTGCAGCAACTAGTTTCAGGAGTCTTTGAGTATCTCTAAGTTCAACGTTTGGAAAGAATTTTCTATATACAGTTTCACTCAATGTAGAGACTTCTGATCCCGTGTCTAATAAAAATGTTACATTAACTAGTCCATTCAGTTTTACTTTTGTTGTAGGACACTTTGAAATACTGATTTCACTTTGAATGCTTTGGTGTTGTAAATCTGTTTCAGAGTCTTTCCTGAGTGGCCCCTCATCAGTTAGACTCCCCACTGAGAGGGTGTGCCTTTTGGGTGATTCATTGGTCCTTCTTCTTTTCCACGATTATAATATCCTCTTCCGCTATTATAATATCCTCTTCCATGTCCTCTTCTGTTAGAGTAACCCCGGTAGTTTTGGCCTCTGTATCTTGGAGAATAGTTTGGTTTCTGTTTTGTCATGGACATCAGCATATCTATTTGTTTCTGTTGGTGTTCTAACATGTTTTGTTGACATTTCACAAGTTCTAACAGATCTTCGCTGATCGGAGTTTCAGTTGATACTTTGTTGACTTTAACTGATGGTGTATCATCAACCCACTGTAGCATCCTCTGTCTGAATTCAATAAACGGTAATTTAGGGTTTTCAAATGCAAATCGACGCACTTCTCTCTTGATCTGTGAATCCATGATACCATCTATGAATTTATCTGTCACAACTTTGTCCATGGTTTTCATATCACAACCCTCTTTCTTCGCAATCAATGACGCTAATTTCATGAGAGCCAGAGAATATGTTTCTAATGTTTCACCATCGTTCTGTTTTCTCTCGTAAAATTTATGACGAAGTTGAGTTACAGTATCTTGCACTTTATAAGTGTCTTCAATGATTTTAAGAATATCCTCTGGAGTTTTCTTCAGTTCTGCTGGTCTTAGACGAACTTCTGTTTTAGCAGATCCAATGAGGTGGTCATTGATGAATTCAATTTTTCCTTCTGTTGATGGAATACTCAGTATATGTTCTCTCATATCCATTAGCCAATCGTCCACATCCGGATCACTGTCATTTTCAGGTCTTCCTGCAAACTTACTCAGTTTTCGTTCAGATTTGATGTATACGGTAGGCTGTTTCTGCTTCAGTTGACTTTGGGCAAGCTCCATAAGTGTAAACTTCTCTTTCATTTTCTTAAACTCGGCCTCAATTGCAGGATCCATCGCTGATTTCACATACACTATAAACTATAGTAACGAAATGTTCCTCGACGTCACCAAATCTCTATCCTGATTCGATGTCCCAGCTCTTCATAAAATGTTGTAAGTTCCTCTCCTCAACATCAGTGAAGAAGTCTGGTGAGCCATCATCGAAATCCCACTTCTGACACCATTGTAACAAACGAGTATGGTATAGATGTACTTCGTTTATTGTTGATATTATTATTATTATGGTGACGCTCCTACAAAACATAATACACATATAAACTTCACAATCATAAAGCATCACAATTGATTCAATTACTATAATGACACATATGTTCAATTACAATATATTGTTTTTCTATTTATCTTATATTTAATAAATGATGGTCATAAAAAGAAATAACCCTATTACAATATTGAATATGCAATGTTGCAGATTAAAAATATACTCTGACAATATGTAAATGCCATAGTCAATAATTTCTCAAGTACACATGTACCTACCCTAAATAAGGGTGAAAGGAACTGTATTACATGTACTGGTAGATAATATCTGAAACAAACCATTTAGACATGTAACTATGCAAAATATGCATGTCTATAATTGTATAAAAATATATGTAAAATCAATATCACTGTACCCTTTTCAAACATTAGTCTGTATTCAAATCATGAGTACAATTCACTGTGAAACCTTTAAACTTTGTAAACTTTCTTGATAATTTCAACATATACTCTCATCTGTGATACAATGATTACTTTGATATAATTACTGATAAAAAAACTAACTTTACTTCAATACAATATAGTAGCAGTACAATTATTTTACTTACAAAAGTTTTCTCAACTCACAACTGGCCTCAGCAATGGTCACAAACAAAATGGCTATTGTCCGAAATTTATAATCTCTATGATAATTGAAAATCTAACAAAATCAATTTCTTTATAAAATTGCTTTCAAGAAAAACTATTAATATCCATACACTATATGAAAAGTACCTTACATTATCATTATCAAAATAATACTAATTCACATATGTGTTCAAAATGTTCAAACCATTTTCCTATAGATTAACTAACAATATTATGATGTAATAAAAAAACACATCTTGTTACATAAGCGTCCGTGGCCTACTGGATATGACAGTGGTCATCACTTCCAGCGGCCAGGGTTCAATCCCCAGTTGAACCTCTATTTTTTTTATTTGAATTTTTAAACTTTATATATAAAATATGTATTAAAAAAATATATAAGATATACAATTCTTCATCTCACAGTTGTAATCAACAAATGTGATTAGAGAATTATCATTTCTTAGATAAAATGTCATTTAGAAAACAATTTAAACTAATTCCGTTTGCTTATAACTTGATATTTGACTTTCAAATTTTGAGATAGCATTTGAAAATTTTAAGTCAAATCTTGTCAAAGTCCCTTTAATTGTTTATTTTCCATTTCATTTATTCATTCTCTCTTTGCGAATGTCTTGCTGAAACATGTTAAACATGAACATCTGAAAATAATTCTTGACCAAAATCGTGACCATCTCAAACGACATTGTAGTGAGCTACCAGCGCGCTAGGTTAATTGGTATGTTATGTTGTTATCCAGATATGTTAAATATATGATGATATCTAATATAATATTTTATTCCGTCCCCTTTCAGCAATTTTGGTAGGCCTTTTCCTGGAGTTAGCCTTTCCTATCAGTAACGTCGCTGTCGCTGGTCATGTCAAACTTGTAGACTTTACATTTGTCCATTTGAAACATGCGTCAGAACAGGATCAAATGAAATGCATAAATGTCAGCTGTGCTATTTCAGAAACCGGAGTTAAAATGCAGAGGCTTCGGAAGAAAAACGCTTAGTATAGGGACAGATTAAATGTATTCAACAACCAGCATTTTAAAGCAGCAAATTTGGTTATTTGGGAAGATTGAAGGCTCGCGGCGTCAACTTTTGACTCTCGAGTTTTATAGGTTACACAATCGCAATAATACACATTCATACTCAGGCTCACAAACCATCACGATTTTATATTCCGGAATTACAAGTTATAATGTCTGGATGTTTGAACAGGATTACCATCCAAATGAATTAGACTTCCGGATTTTTTTTTATACATTTCAGTTAATCCTGTTCTGACGCATTTTGCCTTTTGATAAACTTCCAAAAAATCATAAACAACTTCATACAAAACGAATCCCGTAACATTATTCCGTAGTGCAGTTTCGATCAAAACTGTTGTATCCTGTAAAGTTATCTTTTACACGTAAGGGCGGCGATAAGAATCGTTCAAAATATTTAAAATCACTTCCTGGTTGCATAAACGATGGTTTAAGGTATACTTTCGTAATATAAAATCAATGGACTTTGAAAAAGTTGTTTATCTAGCAGGATTTGTGTTATCATATGCATATGGTATGTACTCTAACATGTTTCTCTAACAATACTAATTATAATGTAAGGGTTTTTTAATGGAATATTTGTTTATCCTAATGTACTTTGTCTAAGTATTTTAATTGACTTCATTATATTAAGAGTTTCCTCTACCTGACTTTAAAAGATGTGGTATTACGGTATTTATTACAACAGAGGCTTTATCTGGTATACTATAGACTGGGCAAACTGCCACCGCAGTCTTCCCAGTATTGGGTTCCTATTAATATTGGAAACCATGTGCCTCAATCTTATGCAGAACTACTACATCCTGATTCCCAAATTAATTCACCAGATACCAACACTGCTGGTGAAACTTTCTCATTTTCCACATCCTCTCCAGAACCACTGGGCCAATTTAAACTAAACTTTGCATAAAGCAGCCTGAGGCTAAGAGAATGCAAAGTTGTGAAAAATAAGGACCACATCCTTTTACAAGGGGGAATAATTAGAGATAATTGAAAAGGTAAGCTGAAACTTAGATTCAACGTTGTAAAAATCATGACCCCCGGGGGTAGATTGGGGCTACAATTGGGGGTCGACTTTTTGCAAAGGAAAGAGTAAATCTTTAAAAAATCTTCTCAGAAACCAATCAGGCAGGAAAGTTGAAACTAATATGGAAGCATTCTCAGGTAGTGTTGATTCAAAGTTGTGAAAATCATGACCCCTGGGGGTCGAATTTTTACATAAGAGTATAAAGAATAAATCTTTAAAAATCTTCTTCTCAGAAATCAATCAGGCTGGAGAGCCTAAACTTATGTGGAGGCATCCCCAGGTAGTGTAGATTCAAAATTGTGAAAATAATGACCCATAGGGATAAGTTGGGGCCACAATGAAAGGTCAAGATTTTACATAGGTATAAACAGTACCGATCAGACCCAACCTAACACCAGAGTAAACCCCAACTAAACCCCGTGTATTACTTTCTGGGTTTACTTTGGGTTAACCTTTTGAAAATTTGGGTCCACTCGGGGTTTACTTTGTGTTTACTCGGGGTTTACTTTGGGTTTACTCGAGAATTGCTTTTGGAGTCAACTATACGAACTAAAGTGTGAAGCAGACCTGTATTTTATCTTATCATCCTACTGCCTGTAATTCCTGCCCCTGTTTTTTCCGAATACACTTGTAGCGTCTGCTATAAGGGTATTCTTCTGAACGGGGTTTACTCTCTGTATCCACTCTGGGTTTACTTGGGGTTTACTCTGGGTCCACTCTAGTAAACCCAGAGTAAACCCAGAAAGTAAACCCAGGGTTTAGTTGGGGTTTACTTTCTGTTAGGTTTGGTCTGATCGGTACTGTATAGAGTAAATCGTAAAAATCTTCTCAAAAACGAATTGGACAGAAAAGCTGAAACCTAGGTGGAAGCATAGTAGGGTAAATTCTAATGTGTTCAAGTCATGATCCCCGGGGGTAGGAAGGGGTCAAAACGGGGGGGGGGGGGTTCTGAAATAGGAATTTCTAAAGAAAAATCATTTAAAATCTTTAAAAACTATTTGCTCAGAAAATATGTAACTTTAGTGGAATGAAAAAATGACAAGAACAAACCGTCAACCATCTCAAAAATTCATAAAACAAAAACAAATCAAAGCAGAGCAACACTAACTTCCAAATAGATAAGAGGTAGGATCAGGTGCCTAGGAGGAGTGAGCATCATCTGCTGACCGGTCACACCCGCCGTGTTCTCTTTGTCGTAATCGGGAAAAAATCAAGGCAAAGTCAGTAGACAATTAGGTGATTAATTATGGTCTAACAATTAGTATGTAAAAACGTCAGTCATGGAAGATTGTATTTGCTGACAGGGTCTTTGTATCGACCATAAAACTTACGAAAGATGACTTTAAACGAGACTGTTGATAGTCCTGTTTTATCAACTTGTTCATCAATAGCTTGCCTCGCCTTAGAAAATGTTCATACGAAGAGCATGTCCTTGCGTATCAAATTAACTGAGAGACAAAAACACCATATGCAGGTGATAAAGGTATATTGCTACATAAGCATGGACAGTTGACTATAGTTATATCTTTAAAATTGTTTAGACTATCGCACATGCATGATTCTTGGGTCTCACAAGGGGTTTAGAGTTTGATGTAGGTTTATATACCAAATATAAATAATTCTTTAGGATCTTACATTTGATATGACTATAAAAGCATCCTGTTAGAAAAGGGACTTGATTATAAAAATATGAATATCCAAGGGAAAATGGAATTTTATTTTTACAGGATCTACATGTTTTGTAATACAATGTCCAGATATTTTATATTATGACCCCATTAAGCTGATTTTTTCATGCCTAGTGTTACTCAGGTAAGCGATATGACCCATTGCCTTCTTGTTAGCTACTTATGATTCTCCAATATGTTGCCTTTGTGCTTCTTAGTCTCAGTTGCAAGCTAAGTTGACCTATAAATCCATGGGGCAGTTCATTCTTAGGGATGTCAGGCCATTACATTTCGATGGATGAGTGTTTTCGTTTCAATACAACATAAACATATTCACTTCGTATTTGCATAACGACAAAAAGTTCAATTTCAAGGTCAACTGCTGACTCTGGAATAAAAGTTAAAAGCGTGACGACAAATTAATATAGTGTACAAAGGAAAGTTAAAAGAATGGGGAAAAACAAGTGTTTTCTTTAATTCTTTTCTACATTAAGGCAAGTGCTTTAAAGACTCATTTTTGTGTTATTTACTATGCTTTTGGAGTGCATTTCTAATTATAAAATGACCTTTTAAAAGTCAGTGACTGTCACTGAGTTATAAGCTAGATACAGAGCTCTAAATTTTTGACAGGTAAACAAGGCTCGTGACCTGTGTTTTTTTTTCATAGGTTAAGTATATCTGTAAAAAAAAATTTCAAGCTGAATTGCCTATCTTTACTTTGATGTCAAAAAACACCACAAACAAAAACTTTGTTTACAAAGCAAAGGAGTGTAAGCGCTGTAACTTGCTCAAAACTTTACGAATGTCACTCAAATTTGTGTTGCCTATTAAAAAGGCTTTACTTAAGCATTGTAAACATCAAAATTGAAAAAAAATACCAAATCCGTAATCATGTCCCTTTAAAAGCGCATTATGTATTGAAAAAGTGGATAATTCATTACATATAGGCTATTGATTTCCTTTTTTGAGGTAAAGGGGTTTGGGTTTTAGTGTTTTAGAGGAGACAATGTTGATTAAGATGGTACATCTAGAAAGTCTGTTATTTGGAAGCTAATTGACAACGGCAGCAATTCATGCTACAAAGCCTTTATTTGTAAGAACGGAGATCACTGTTTATAAACTATATTTCAAGCGTACAATATTGTGCAGAAATAAATAATCATAACGATTGGCGTTTCTGAATTTATTCTTTAGATTTTATATTTATGAATATATTTCGATACTTTGTAGAATCACGATTTTTAATCACCCTAAATATTTTTCTCAGTTGATTCATTCTTATTTATCGGCAAAAATTTATTTTTTTCTTGCATGTACATGTATGGCTTTGAGTTACATATGTGAAAGATAGGATGGATGTATCTTGTAACATTTATATTCTTTTATTGTTTTCAGATGATCTTTCCGTTGGAAAAATGGCCATTCAATCCCATACGTATCCACCCCCGAGCTCACTTTATTCGGTGAATAATGCAGTTGATAGAAATACAGATACATGTACAAGGACACGGGCCATTGGTTATGGACCTTAGTTTAATGTTGTGTTTTGGGTAGTGGATCTGGGAAGAGTACACAACATCTACAGTATTGACATACTTTTTAAAAATGGTGACGGTATGTACACGTACAACCCCAAAAAAACCCCAGAAACATACTCCTCGTGACCTAATTGCTTTTCTTTGACTAAGATACAAAACATCAGATGCTATACTTTGCCCTTGATATCTTAATCATGACTGTTCTGATATATCTTAAGCGATTTTGTATTTAAGTAATATTATTGAGATAGTTAAAGAATACAGAAATAAGAAGTTCATATAAAAAAAAAATAGGTTTCCAAAAAAAAAAAAAATAAAATATATATATATATATATATATATATATATATATATATATATATATATATATATATATATATATATATATATATATATATATATATAATATTTAATACTATGAGTATTTTATCAAGCAGGTTATGCAAATCCCAAATTACATAACTCTGCAGACTCTAAACTTTCACTGAAAGTGTTAAAACAATCAACTCTTTTCTCTTGTTAAACAACTGAAATTTCTTAATAATCATTTGGATTTGATATGAAATATTTTGGTAAATACATTTTCTTTGAATTTGATATTCATATGTACATAAGTTTATTCAGTTCATTTAAATAGGTAACAGCATTAATTCTCAAAATTATAACAAGCAGCTTTTGAACGAATTCTGGGGGTTTTTTTTAACTATCTACCAATCTCAGTAGGTGATCTTGCATTACCTGTTTTAAAAATTCACAGTTTTGTAGGGAAATTCAAAAAATATCTTTCAGCAAAGTGATTTTTTAAGATAGGCCTATAATTTACACCTAATGGAAAATTATGTACATCACTATACCGTGATTGAGTTCTTTGTGATGAACAGTAATTTTTTTTATATTGCTTATATCTGTAGAAAAAACAAAACGCGGGTGATTTGCCGGATTCTCTCTGTATATATCTAACACAGAATTATCAACAATAAGTGACAGAGAGAATTCCACTTTATGTTACAAGGACGGCCCTCAGTTACCTCCCCTGAACTTTACAACCACGTGTACAGAACACGGACGTTACGTCATCTTTTACAATGAACGACTTAATGGAGCTACCTACCCTGCTGGATACGAATTGCATAATGTGTATACTGAACTGTGTGAAATAATTGTACTAGGTATATCTCAAATTGGTAAAATTATATTATATATACTTCTGTTGTTGATGTTTTTTATTGACTGTTGTAAGTCCAAATAGGTACTTTCTGAGGTAATTAATATGTTTAATAAGGAAACAAGTTGATCTGAACGATTTATTTTTGATTACGTGGCTTTAGTTTTAAAATCACGAGACACGATAACACTATATAATATATATTTATATTAAAGAAAAAGTTTTGTTTTGCAATACTTGACTGAAATATATCTGTTTTCAATTTACACTATACATGTATTATCGTCACACAATTAATTTTTCTTGTTTTGTCAACTAGAACCAAAAAAGTCCTCAGTTAACCCATTTTACTGTTCAACTTTAACATAACTCTAATGAACATGCATTGCTAATGTCTTTTCTATGTTTCTACTACTTCAACGCAGGCTGTAATGAAACTGACATGTATGGCAGTAACTGTGACATCCTTTGTCCCACCAACTGTAAATACAACACCTGTCACAATCAGCAGGGCACCTGTTTTGGGTGTCAGCCTGGATGGACGGGGTTATACTGTAACACAAGTATGATTCTAACTAAATTATATATTTTAGCTTCTTTTATAGTTTTTACATTACAAATTTAATGCTTTTTTCCCTATTTGCAGATATATATTATGTTACATAGCATGTAATTAAGGTGATTTGAAAATGTTTCTCTCATTTATTTTCGAAAATCACTATGTATTTGTTTAGCATGTGAAGAAGGCTGGTATGGTGATAACTGTAGTCAGCAATGTGTAAGATATTGCAGAGATAACACTACATGTAACCACGTGACTGGTGAGTGTGAAAAAGGTTGTGCAGCTGGGTGGACAGGAATATTTTGTGATAATGGTACCTTTTCTTTAAAAAAAAATAACAAACAAAAATATTTATGAAATTTCAGCAGACTGTTTTCGATAATATAGAAAAGAAGACATTAACTAAGACTGATGTTTCTGTGGATGTCAGTTTGCTGAAAACATTTACCAGTACTGAACTAGAGTTAATTGGCAAGGTATAAGATATTGTCACATTTATTTTGTCTTATATAGTTTGTGATGACGGTAAGTACGGATATAATTGTCATTGTGTCAACAACTGTAGTGGTCACTGTATGAATGGTTCTCTGTGTAACAAAGAACATGGTCACTGTGACAAGGGGTGTGACCCGGGATATACCAACAGGGACTGCAGCATTGGTACTAATATAAGAGAAAATATGTTGTTCTAATGTGTAGATAATTGTTCAAAGAAGTATCATAGACTTTTAAAGGTGCTAATTTACATTTCCTTCAATCTTATGAACTATTTTTTCTTTTCTTTTGTAAATGTAAAATAAGGCTGTTTGTCTACATGAAATTTAGTCACAATTTCAAGTTGACAGGAAGATTTTTACACCAATCTCAAACCACTTTAATAAAGCAAACAAACAAGCAAAGGAGAAATAAGGTATGATTTCAATATGAATATCATTAAATAATTTGACTTTTGTTAATGTAGAATGTAGTTCTGGATATTTTGGATTGAAATGCAGAGGGCGATGTAGCGGAAATTGTATAAACAATGAAGCTTGTGACCATATTACTGGAATATGTCCCCGAGGCTGTATGGACGGGTATATTGGACGACACTGCAACATTTGTAAGATTTGCACTAAATTATTATAGTGGAAAATCATCAATTAAACGTTAAACATCAAAAATATATATAATCATTTTGAACTTATCTTGTAATGGTTTGATCATATTGTTTCTAATGCTTTCGTTTTATTTTTTACAGCTTGCCAGCCTGGGTATTTTGGAACAAACTGTTCTTTTCCCTGTTGGCCACACTGTAAGATATGTCGACACACAGATGGTCGGTGTTCCTGTAGGGCTGGTTGGAGGGGTCATGACTGTTCAATATGTGATAATGATGTTAGATTTTTCATAGATTTTCGAAGAAAAAGTAACATCATCGTGATGATACAACACATTTCAAAAGCCCTATACAACACTCAGCTATAAATAACAAAGTGTATTTTTGCAGAATGTACTCTTTCCTATAGAGAAAATTGTCAGTATTCTTGTAGTGGGCAATGTGTTAACCAAACATGTTATAGATTCAACGGAAAGTGTTTGTGTGATGGCAAATATGGTAAAATATGTAAAAACATTCGGCTTAAGTCAGATCCAACAAAATATTTTATAGTTGATTAAGGCTTAAAAGTATTTTTGTACAGATGATCTGCGGAATATTGAAACGACCGACGTATCTCCTTGTACATTTTGGATTGCTGCCTTCTCTATATCCCTTGTCATCAACATTATATTTCTTTTCGCTACGTTCATTAGTCGACGGTATGAAATAAAATACGTTTTTTGCAATGATTAAACACATACAAGAGATGTTTATATTTTGATTTTTGATATCAAAATCTAACTTCTTGCATATTTGTTCTTTTCATATTGATATAACTCATCTTTTTATCATAGGAAAGAAGTCCACAACAAATGAAGAACATTTTTTCTAGGCGGTCTGAATCAAAAACAGAACAGACTGCCACCACTGTTGACACATCTCACTATCAAGAACTTAAGGTATCACAGCTTGAAAATACCTATCAAACTCTACATCAGCAGTGACTGTCATAGGTGAAATCTAAGTCATTCAATGACATGAATGTAAACCAAAGGGTAACGAAAAGTGATTGCATTCCATAAATATGTCTGGGTGAAATGTGTCTAATAAACATTTAACAAAGTGCAAGTCTATGATATTCTAATACTTAAACAAAAATAGTATGTAGAGAATGAAATTGGTGTTATATTGAAATAATATGATGCATCCACATGATATTTGTCACTTTTTATAAAAAAAAATATGTAAATTAATAAAACAGTGTTTTCAGTCATATTCTTACAAAAAAGTCAAAATCTTTCTTCTCAATGTAAGAGATGTGTATAAAAATATTTATTTGTTCTATCATTTTCAATGTAGAAAGTATTAGATTCAGATAAAAGGTAACAGCCGTGATGGGGTGTCGAACCGCGGACCTATCGTTTGTGAATCGGGTGACTTACCCACTATGCCTATGTGTAGCACTTTTTATATATATTTTTTTTAGATAGTCCTTTAGTCAATAGATGTTTTCATATAAATATTGTTTCGATTTTTTTCACGTTAAACAAATTAAGATTATTGTTTTATTTGATAAAACTCCGATTACTTATTTTTTTCTTTAATATATATAAATCATGTTTGGACTTTTTGGTAATATAAGTTTTTCTTTGTTCTAAAACTTCCGGTCGCTAACTTACAGCCATTTGAAAATTGCTCTCGACCGGGACACATCATTGGAATGTAAGTAAGAATACAAGTTGAAATTTGATGGCTATATGTATGTATAACATGATTAGTTGTTAGAATAGTTTATACCTTTATATATGAATTACTTAGGAATGAATTAAGAAGATATAGTTATTTTTAATTGTATCACAGAACATAAACCGGTTTGGTCAGTTTGTCAGATTTATAGAATAACATAAAAAGGAGTAGAATATAGGAATAAATATAAACCATACACTTTATATAGCTGATTATTTATGATGATACTTAAGAGTATATATGCACTGTGGATATTGCATGTTATTTTAGAATTTTAGAAATATCTATGGTGTTAGTACAATACAATATTATTTATCAAAAGGTGTATGTAGCCTACCTACATTGTATAGCTACTTATAAGGAGTAACTGTACGCTCTGTCCCACCCTTACTTAGGGTATGTATATATTATCATTTGTACTTACATATTATATTTGATAACTACTGTAAAGTATGTCCATATTTATTTGATAATTTCAGTAGTATGGTACATACTACTTGCATGAATAAGTTGAGGGAAAGAAATATATTTAAATGTTTGCATCTATTTAATTCTTGTTTAATACGAATATATTTGAACAGATAATTTTATACTTACATAAATTTACGTGCTTCTGAATGAATGTTATTTTACGAAATGTATAATTACAGTTCAGTAATTATTTATATCATGTATTTGTAGGAACGACACATTTATATGTAATATATTGGAATAAAGTGGAATCCCAAAAGTCTGTTTGTTTACATCAAATTGCATAATAAAACTGACTGTATTTAATGTCTATGCTAAACTTTTGTTTTTCAGAACTTAACAATTGTTGTTGGAATTAGTTTGACTCATGTTTATGAAATTGGTTGTGGGCTAAGGCTGCGATACGTTTTCTTTTTTGGAAAATCAATGAAGAGCTTCTAATTTTTATAAATTTTTCTTAGACTTATCGCTAAACTTATCATTCTCTAATGACATCAAAGTTAAATCTGTATTTTTCTATCACAAATGTTGTAATCTTTCGATGTAATCTGGGTTTTTTTTCTAAAGGTTTATTTGAAAATAAGGATTTTAAATACAATCTTTTAAGCTATTGTTGCATGATTTTTACAAATCACGATAATCTGAAATTTAAATATCCTGGAGCCAATTAATTTGTTTTCCTAAGAAAAAAAAAGAAAATAATTCAGCTGATTTATTTTTTCTTTTACAAAGAAGAGTGAACAAATATGAATCTAACTGATTGTAGATTATCGGTAGCCGATAGTACACATTTAATTTAACGTATCGCCCTCTTTGTGATTAATTTCAATTTAACGCAAAGGCAATTGTGATTTCGAAACTAAAGCTTGCAGTTCTAAAATACACATATGGAAGTAACTGCATCGTACATGTTAAATGATTTAATGATTTACCGAAAAACTTACATCAAATTGATATATTTGAGTTTGCTATATCTCTGATTCCGCCTTTCATAGGGAAAGCAAACATTATCTTTATCCAGATCAGCATACGCTGATTGCAAAGAATACGTTTCTTTTGTGTTCGCAATATTATGCCTGGAATCTTAATAAACGTCGCTTAAAACACAAACGATTATCGGGGTTTCAAATCATTCATTAGGGATTTAATACAATGTTCAATGTCAAATGTTAAGCGTGTACTCTACTATTAGAAAAAGCCGTGTTTTAAAGTATAGTGTTAAAATTTTGTGCAAGTGATTTTTTTTCTCGTTCTGATATAACATTTATTTTTTTTTTAAATATTGTTTTCTTGCTAATTTAAAAAAAAAACAATCTGAAAAGTCATAACACACCGCCAATCCAATGTATTTTTCCATCCTGTACAGATCCAGCTTTTGTAAAACACCAAACAGGTATTTCAGGTAACTCACGTGATGGTGCAAGTAATACTTCATCATAATCACGAGCATGTCGTCTGGCAGACTCAGATCTAAGATACCTGGTACTGACCGAATCCTCTGTGAGATCATATATTTCACAATCGTCATCGAGCTTGGTTTTGTCAATTCTGACAATGTGTCGTAACTGAAAGCGTAAAGCCGGTTTTATATAAGACGCGAATCTATTAATTGCATCGCGTGTTTTTGAGCAGGATATGTATCTTGATTTCACGCCATCGGACGATCCGTGGGCAACGTGGTTATTTATAGATGTGTTCGAATAGACGTTCTTTGGTTGAATTCCCATATTATAAGACTCGCCTGGTCTAAGTAACCTATATACAAATCTCTCTTCATCTATTGCATTATCTTCTTGCCCTGATGCCTCACTTGTAGTGCTTTGATTTTCTGATTCCGTGGTGGAAACTAAATTTTTACATTCATTTTCCATTACATTGGCATCTGGTACATCCCTTTGTTCAATTTGAACATTTGAATCCTCTAATACCCCAAGTGAAATGGGCCCTTTATTAGAGATACCCGTTTCTTGCAGATTAATTTGGTTCTGATGTTTAACGCAATTATCAAGGCTGGCTTCTTCATCTTGAACATCATCGATGGTATCAAACTTAATGTCAACACCTTTTCCTGTACCTGATTCAATTTCTAGATTGACTTCCTCTGCTTTGGTATCTCTTCCTTCAGATTCATCATCATTCTTAGATTCAGATACGCATGTTGGGGATAAACTGACATCAGCATCTCGTACTTCCTCGTCATTTATATCATCTCTAGAATCTAAAGATCGTGCACCAGCAGTCATTTCAATGGCGCTGTATTCTTTTTCGTTTTCGATAACAGGCAAGCTAAAGACATCAGTACTTTGCATGCATGTTAATGAGAACCGCATTTTCTTTCTCCTCCTTCTTGCTTTCAGATACAGATATACAACGGTATGATTCATCTTGTTCAGTTTCATTGGATTCTGTGTCATTTATATTGTCTAATATAGGTTTTTGAGCCTTGGATACAGCTGTTGTATTATTGTTTCTCAAAGTTTCGTCATGTTTTTCAAAGGTGTCGTCCAGCCGAGATCTCTTTTCTTGCTTTGATTCGTCATATTCTTCATCTAATCCTTTTTATAAAAAAAATAATAAAGCTGTAAATTACTAATCGAACATAACATTTCTAGTATTACTTTTTTAAATTAACTTATTTATTCATTTGAAATCTAATTTCTTTTTTCGAACGAGAGCTCAATGATATACTTACTTTTGCGTTTGTTGGAGTTAGTCTCAGATTCCATTTCCTCTTTGAGTTTGATTTTGCAACCAACTTTTAAAAAAAGACATAGTACTTTTAATATATATTTTTGAAAATACTTGTCATTTTTACATCGGCCATACAAATAATGCTAGATTTTTTCATTTCTCTCTCTCTCTCTCTCTCTCTCTCTCTCTCTGTTCCAATTTCGCGATTCTGATGTCAGTTTATCCCCAACATACGTATCTGAATCTAAGAATGATGGTGACCAGATATCATAGAATTTGTAGACTTGACAAGATAATAGTATGTATCTAGGTTTTGTAGAGCAGAAATGAAATTATATGCCCTCCCTTCCAAAAATAAATAAATAAATAAATAAAAACATATCAAATAAAGTACACTTTCTCCTAAAAGATGGTGCAAGTCACATTGAGAAAAGCAAATAAAGCATATTGATTAGAGTTAATCAAATGCAAATATTTTTTTATTGCAATCACAAACATTTAAATGTAAACAGAAAGTTAATGTCCTCTCATTATTTACACGAGTAAATAAAATACTGTGTGATAATATTAGTACATATGTATCATGCACCGTTATCCTCTAAATAAACTTGTAACCAGTGGATAGTGCATTACCATGATACAAATTTGGTGAGTTTTTTTTTAACCTGAATGCCGTCATTTTATTGAACATTTAAACAAATAAGAGCCGAATATAATTTTATTTCTGATTCCTTTTCTTTCTATACATATATCTATTGGGAATTTAAAAAAAAAGAATTGATTTTCTACGCTAGATTTCAGAAAATACCAGATCGATCGGTATTATGAATTCTTCATTAAGTTTTCAGAAAGTGGTAGGCGTCCTAAACAAACCTGAGAAAAAGGCAGTGCTCCAAGTTTAATTATAAACATGAAAACCGAATCTATTTATATTTTGCTTTTTAAAATCCTATAATCAACATTGATGGTACAAACCGATCAAACACAAAGAAACCATTCAACTGTGCAGCACCAACTTAGGTTACCCGAAGAGTTAATAGCACATGAACACTGATATTTTAAATCTTTTTAAAGTTTCATCGTCTCACGATCTGTTCAATTCAGGGGGAATTACCAGGAATTAAGCTAGGTTATTTAAATGGACAATACCCCTAACATTTTTTGAAGTTTGAATTAAATGTAAATTTCAAAATAAAGGGAGCGTTAAAACCTTTGTTTTCTGGATCAAATATTTTGCATTTAAAACAAAAAGTGATGCAAAGACATTAAAAATTATCTTATTATGTTATTAGGGTGATTTCAGTGAAGGTTAAATAACTTTACAACGCCTGTTAACAAACCATAGAGTGAGCTTCTTTTGAAAAAATACAGAACCTGTTTTTTTTATTTTTAACACGACAACTGACATTACAATTGATAACACATTTAACAAACCGTTCTAAAGTATGGGAAAAAAAACAACAAAAATGGGGGAAAAATTAAATTCTAGTTCCAATTTTGACCATAGTTTTTTAAGCCTCGAAGTCTGATTTAAAATTATTATTTAATGGAAAGGTTTTACATTTATTTAACATTTTCAGAACTAAGTTATTTATCAATATCTGTTTCAATGAAATTAGATGCAAAGTCCTATAAATTCGTCATGTTGGATTTTTCAGTGTTAATAAATTAACATGTTTTAGCTTAATAGTGGCATACTCTTGGTTTAACCTTTTACTATTTTTTTTTTACTTGTCTCGATAGATTGTACAATAATGTTTAAAATATTATAATTTGAGATTATCAGTGATACAATTTATGATCAACTTTGATAGTTTATATTTATACAAATATACCTGGAGGTTAAACAGTGGTCCTATCTTCTTGCTCTCTATTCCCTGAAATGAATAATTTCTTACATGTCAATTAATCAATGAGAGTGTTCCAACTATGTACTTGGAATTTAAAATGAAACTGTTTAAATGTGTTTTCAAAGTGCTGCATAACACGTTTTCGAAAACTAAGGTGTACGTTTAAATATAAATATGATTCAACTCTTAATATACATGCATTGGTAATTTTCATAACAGATACATTATGACCTCGAAACATGTGTAAATGAAAAATTTAAAAAAAAAGATGTAAGGACCGTGAAAATCACAGGCAGAATATATGGGATAAATTGTAGTAGATACGATTCAATGGTTTCTTTATCAATTATCGAAATTCTTAATAGAATTACATATTAAGTAATATCTAATGATTTTTTTAATAAAAGGACTCAATTATTGGTTCAATTAATTGGTTTAAACACAGGTTTTCCTAAACGAAGCTTTATGACGTTTCTAGACAAAAATGTTCAGTTAAATGATACTCATCAATAAAAAATATACCTATTATGAGCTTTGAACTCTACACGGCTAGTGAACATGTTCAAATCATAACATCGGTTGTCCCTATACAAAAAATTCCCAGAGTTGTATTACGTTTTATCCAGCTACATCTAAAACTGTTTCAAACAAAACAATCATTTCTCCTCTTTTGTAAAAGGAGAAAAGGTGTCTATAAAATGGCCACACATATATACTTAATATATTAATCAGAATAATCTCTGGGTTATTACATTAATGATTTTTTTTTTCAATTCTGAGACACATTTTCAAAAACTGATCAATGAGCTTCCGACTGAGAAACGTATTGATCGTTGTTCTTAGTTTTATTTATACCTGTCTGACAGCCAAAATCGATATTTGATCGATAACAAGAAGGAGGGATTGAGTCGGTTTTGACTTATAATGATAACTAGACTTTGACCCGACACTTTTTGATCGACACACCATATTATTTACATAACAAAGCTATAAGCATACAATAATGAGATTAGTTTTACTACACTTTCCTTAGTTTGAATATTCTAACCGTGTCTCGGGAAAGGCCCTCACCACAGTTATAATGTCTTCCATATACCCGTAATGTAGCAGAAAAATGCAGAATCGTTCTGGAACGATTTTGGAGAAAATTAATGAAGTTGCCTTGAAAATAACAGTCAAATTAATCATAATAAACCTTTTTGAGACTGTAAATACCTTTCATCTAAACAATTTAATCCATATAATGGAAGAATTCAACACTTTTTTACCAACGTACACGTATTTTCTATCCTACAGAGACAATACACGGAACGCATTCTATCGTAAAACTGGGTCTGCAGGACATTATTCATTTTTGCGATAAAACATATTCCATCTTAACTCTCCTTACAAATATGATGTGCCTTTTTTTGCATGTAATCAACTATTTTTTGTCCTCACGAAGACAAAAGTAAGTACTTAGTTGAAATGTATATTAATTGTTATTTTATACTTTTTCTCATTATAAATCATTATATAATATATATGAACAGAATATATAGCAAATTTCCAATGAAAATGTACCCGTATTTGTATTATCAGTACGGAGTTTATTCATGCTAATATGATTTTGTGGAAACATAAACTAAAGATCCCGTTAGCGTGAATGTATTGCGCAAGCGTAAGATTGTAAAATCCAAAAAATCCAGTTGATTTCCGTGATATTTTTTAGGAATTTTCGTTGATTATTAATTACCGAGGCTTAACTGAGAAAAAATAAAAACATATTGGTAATCTTCAAGTACCAATGACTTTAGAATATATAAAACATAAGACAGTTTTCTTCCGATTTATCGGTATTAAAAACCAAGAATTCGAGTCTATTATTTTGATATAGTAGTATAGATATCCTATGATGTGTCTTAATATTCTTTCATTTAGTAAATAGATTTATTGTCACGTATAATTTGATGGCACTAGAAGAAACAAAGCAAAATTTTACTCAATGCTAGTTTATTTACGTTTCGACGACATAAATTGTGTATCAAGGTAACGCAATTTATATTTAATATGAGAAGTTAATATAATTGCATACAAATTTGATTCATCTAATCAGTCTCTGTTGCAGATCAAATCGTCCAAAAATAGAAATTCGCTTGCAGAAATGTCAAAAACATCTTTGTAAAAAATAGTTGCCACTAGACATCACTGTTGGGCGCTGGAATATTAAACAACGTCACAAAGTTTGAAATTTGTGTAATGAAATCATATCGGTGACGAGTTCTCTTACCTTATAGAAGGTCATGTATCATCCGGTCGAAAAAAATAAGCAAGAAAATGTTATTTGCAACTGAATACTGAATAATAGGTTTGTATTTTTTTGCTGAACACCAACTCCGTATTAAGAAAATAACAAAACAAATACTATATATCTTCGTAAATAAAATTTACCAGTATTACAAAGAACTTTGTTTCTGATGGTGCTTGCAATTGGATAAAAATATTTGATTATTATTGCTTCAGGTCGATGTTGTAAAGGCCTAGATGTTAAACTGTTGTGTGTACTAAAAAAAATCTTAATCGCCCCTAAGCAATCTATAATGTCGATCCAAAGTAGTTTTAAAACCAACTTTGTAACAAATAAACACATTTAGATAAATATAAGGGGAAATTGTGTTTAAAGAAAGTAAACATATTTTTAAATGATCGGCTCGTCGAAAAATAAAAAACGATCGATACTGCTTTTTGTGCTTTGGAGCTAAACAACTGGTACATGTACCGTCCATTTCCAATTTGAGTATATTTTCTTATAATAGTGTGTCATCCGACATTCTTTGTTTACGCCAGATACGATTTTAGTTAATGTTGGTAGTTGTCATTTTGCAAATAACTGATTTGAAAAAAATGTAATTATGAAATGTTCAGGTTAACTTGTGCATTTTTAATTACGATTTGCGAGTATATTAACCAGCATTTATTGAACGATAAACTTAACTACTGTGGTCAATATTACGTCATCTTTAGCAGCCATGTATCATATGTAATGTTTTAAATTTGTGTTTGAAAGTACAAGGATTGATCCAAAAGTAATGTCACATTATGCACTCGTTTAACACTGGCGCTGTATTGTATAACATGATACATCAAACTTTTCCTTATCAAAATTCTAATTTATAATAAAATTTTAATTAGATTTCGTTGAACACTAAGTAAGATATTGATGGTAATAGCATGATATATACATGAGTTAATTACATCTTTTATAGGGTTTGCATTTATGTATATAACGTAATTTCAAAATTTGAAAAAAAAAAACCAACACAATATTTAGAAACAGATATATCGTAGACTTTTTTTAACTGTTTAAATGAAAATAGGGAACGTTACCGCCCATTTTGGATATTTACGCAATGACTTTTGTCTCTAGATCAAGGAATTAAAAGGCTGGATATATGCCAATAGTGATACGAAGCATTTCTTGCTTCGATGGATAGAAATCACCAGATATTGTACTGAAATTGATATATTAACCTAAAATTGAGAGCAAGTGAACAGAATAACCTTAACATGGCTCCAATATTTGATAAAAGCATATGTCATTTTAATAAATAAATTAAATAGAAGATATATGCTCTTGAGGAAAGTTAAAACTAGGTTCTTACGTCATAAGCTATATCATAAAACTACGTCCATGACATTTTAAAGAGACATCGACAAACGGATCGCGCATTAAATAATATCCAATATACAACCCCATCAATTACAAAAATAGTATTTAATTACCTTTTTTTAAAATGGAAAATGAATGTATAATAGAGCACTGTGGCCAATTTGTATTGAGTACTAAACTTCAAAATTCTACCAGAACGCCAAAGATCAAGAAATGACGTCGCTAGCGTGCGGCGACTATCCTTGCTTCTCGCTCTGCAAAAAATATAATCTTCACAAATATTTATCATAATGCATTAAAAATTTTCAGATCTGAATTGAAATAGATATATATTTTCAAGCACAAGTTTTTTGTCTTTTTACGCGGATTTTTTTACGATTTTATCGTATCTGTGACATTACTCTTGGTTAAATCATCGTATATGTGTCATCAACATTATCAGGTTCTTAATTGTAAAGGCCTGAAAAAAGTAAACGAATAAAAGATAGAGAACGGTCCGTGGTTATTGCTGTCATTTCCTTTTTAAGCATTATATACAGAAAATAGCAATTCATATATACATAACAATCTCTTAGTGATGTGAGTCATGAAAAGAGATCCAAGATATGAGCAGGTGTAATGAAGAATAATGACCCCCATAGAGGAATGGCCGGGATTCATTTCTCGACGTAGAATAATGACCCCCCCCCCCTTTGCTGAGGAATAATTGGATTTTCTGAAGAAAAAAGACCCAGGGGTTATTTTTCTTTATGTTAAACACGAACAAACATGACCCCCGCTGTAAACAAGAAGAGAAATTGGTTACCCCGTATCCAAGATGTGACTTTGAAATCACTTGAATTTTTACTCTATTCATCTGATTTTGAAGTTATATACACTGAACTTGTAAATAAATTGATGTTTATACTTTTTCATATCTGTATAGAAAGTACACTCAAAACACTCTTACATTGCCAAAAATTGATTGTTAACAGTTACATCACCTCTCTCGTCGACATATGGCGGGTAATGACGCAAAAAAAGAAAAACAAATTCATACACAATGAGGATATTATATGATAATTAACGAGCAATAATCATGAAAGAATAATTGTTGTAAGAATACAAACAATATTCATTGGTGAATGAATTGTCAATCGAAGAATGATACATGTATATATTTTTATGGAAAAAACTAAGGAGTGGGGTAACGAAGGGATATGAATATTTCTTACTTACATTTCTGGGGGAAAGTGATTTTTAATCATTTAACGTTAGTTTTGTTTTCTCCTACATAATATATAAACATCGATATTCTAAACATATGTTGTAATGTTGTATTTGTGATCATGAATCGTAGACTTTATTCTTTTAGAGCAAATGTGTGACGAGTACCTGACCATAGTAGATCTTAAAAAGATGTTAAACAATGATCGATTATAATAAGAACAATTTTTTGCTAAAAGCGTTGATAAAGGGATCGGACTCATATTATGAGTTTATACCCCCCTTGATTTTGATCACACGATCTTTACTGCATCTAAAGTTGTCAATGCTAATACAAACTATTGATGCATTAATCATCTTGATATCAATTAAAATATGCCAATGATAAAGTAAAATATATTCTATGTTTGAGTACTCTCAGTACGTTGACGATTTTCGATTGTTTACTACGCGTCCTAACGACGTACACAGAATCAATGTCTACCTGACAGGAGTACTAAAGATTCAACCCAACAACAGGGGTACAGAGATCCCACACTTCATGCATCAAATCATATCAATTGTGTATTTTCCAAATTGAACTTCTTATTATTGCTATCGCAATACAATAATACAATCGTGGACTTTGCAATATTAGCCACATAGAAGCAAGAGTGTGTTTGATTTCTTATGGGTTTTTGTGTGTATATATATCCATTTTTTTTTCATTCTTGTTGGGTGAATTACTGTAGGTGAGTGTTTGAAGGTTGTTTGTGTTATCATAATCAAAAAGCACCAAAGCTAAGGGAGTTAGTGTAATGGGGATCGATTGATTATTAAATTTTACATTCTTTCATATTCTCTCTCTCTGTCTCTCTCTCTCTCTGTCTCTCTCTCTCTCTCTCTGTCTCTCTCTCTCTCTCTCTCTCTCTCTCTCTCTCTCTCTCACGCACATTTCTCGCGATGTGTGTATCCTAAAACCACAAATATTATGTGTTACTTTTTGCTAAGAATTGAAGTTGGAGAACCTTGAAGAAAAACACGTATGTAGCTTATTGTTGTAATAACAAACTATAGGGTTTGCTTTAAAAATTGAACAATAGTTCGATTAAAAAGATAAAGTCTGCGTGATTAAATCATGTTCTTATTTGTGTACCAATTAATACTGCACTGTTTGACAATGAAAATGAAAAACAAAAAAGGAAAGAAAATCAAGTTTCTAAACATATATTTTATGGTATGCGTAGATTAAAAATAACATTTCACTGTCCATTCCATAAATGAGCACATTTAAACTTTAATACAATATTCCGAAAAAATTCTTTAAATAAACATACATATATATGATCAGCATAGCCTATTTACATGGGTAAGAAATGCTAAATGACCATTCACATGTATATAGGAATATTAGCTGTGTGATTTGCTAAAAAAGCATAAACCCTATACAAAGAATTGCTATTTACAAATTAACAACATGATTTACATAATATTTGCCTTACACCACTATTCCATGATAAAATATGTCATAAATATAAGTATTTAGGTCTAAGATATACATTTAAAACATATCTTGTAATATCAATCACAAAAATTTAGTTTATATTACAAAATATTTTAAAATTATCGTTCACATTGGGGTAAGATTGTGTGCCTAAATTATTTTTAAAATTATCGCAATGTCAAAACAAGTGTTCAACAACTACCCATTGCTTTACTTCAAATTATTGTTATTTTAATGGGGTCATTGTAAACACAACAAGTCTTATATTTTTTTTAGAAAGTAGATATGTATACCATTTATTACAGTCGTCCAATATAAACTATAAAAATCAATTAAAAGATGAATCTTTTACATGTTGGAATTCAAACTACAAAAAAATAAAAATAAAGCATGATCCTGTTTTTACATGTTCCTTTCCTTCTCTTATACTCAATAATGTTATTAACGGCATTTTGTAATTATATACAAAACATTTTTTACAAATTAAAATTTTTATTGACTATATTGTACCAACATAAAATGTAGTTCTTTCGTCAAACTTTGCTTTATCTAAAAATGAAGATAAAGTGTGGAATATTGTTTTTTTAATTTCTAATTTAGAATACAAATTTAAGTTATTCCCTTTAATCCATAAGTACAGGGTGTCCCAAACATATGTTACACTTTTAAACTGTTATAAAATTTTAATACCTTAAGTTACAATTATGAAATCTACAACATATAACAAAATAGTTCTTAACTTTTTGTTAAGCATACATTTTTTTACAGTTTCTTTGTTAATCACCAAAAAAATTCTTTGGAATAACATAATGTCATTTTACAACATATGTTCGAAATGACGTCCCTTTGCCTTCAACATTGTTTGAACACGATTTCTGAAGTTTTTGATCACAGCTTTACATGTATCAACAGAGATTGATCTTATCTCTCATGTAATTGCTGTTTTTAGGTCCTCTGTTGTTTGTGGGGAAGGAGAGTACACTCTGTCTTTTAAATATACCCACAACAAGAAATCAAGGGGGTTTAGATCGGGGGAGTGCGGTGGCCAAACATTTGCTGTACGATAAGAAATGTATTGATCACCAAATGTGTTGTCAAGCCACTGAAGAACACAACCTGCAGTGTGTGGCGTAGCACCATCCTGTTGAAACCACACATCATCAAAATTTACAACTTTTCGTCTAAGGGCTGGTAGAAACTTAGATTTCATTAACTTTAAATATCGTTCAGAATTTACTGTCACTGCCTCGCCTTCGGTGTCTTCAAAGAAAATAGGGCCAATAATTCCAGTTGAACTTAGTGCAGCCCAAACAGTGACTTTCTCACAGTTAAGAGGTTTTTCTACATAAAAATTGGGTTTTGCCGAACCCCAGAATCTAAAATTCTGTTTATTAACAACATTATTGAGATGGAAGTGGGCTTCATCGGAAAACCATATGGCATCTGTTAAATCTTCAGAGTCTGGTCTACTTAAAATCCAATGGGCAAACTCTAAACGACTTCTAATGTCTGTCTCTTTTAAATGCTGCATCACACTTATCTTGTAAGGAATCAGTTTTAAATCAAAGGACCTGGTTCACTTCCCTTAAAAATTGGCCCTCTTTCAAATTAGCTAATTTTTTTTACAATATCGACTCAAGAACGTGTAGAATAAGAATTTATCAAAATAAATTTAGTCAGACATTTAGTCACCCCACACAAGGTTGTTGAATATAGCATGGTTACGCTATCGTTACGTCGCATATTTGCAACGTCATGACGTCACATATCTTTAAGACCTGGGCAATTTAAGAAGGTGGACTGTTATATTAATCCATACTTAATTTGAAATAGATTCATTTTGTTTCCAAATTAACAATTCACAGTTTATTTTTTTTTATTTCAACAATTTAAATTTTAAAGACTTATCAGCCAAAACGTCGGGATAAGTATCCAGAACTAACAAAAGAATCAAAATAACACAGACCTCCATCAAATCTTTTCTATAAAGTCAACAACAGTTTGTTGGGATTATTTTTATTAATATTTAAACAAGTTAGATTTAACAATTTTCAAGACTCACAATCAAAAAACATTATTCCATATTATATTGATTCTGTTTTTAGAAAAATACAGCTATAAATGGAATCTTTGTTAAAGCACAAATGACACTTTCATTTAATCAAAGAACTTCTTTCGGGTTTTTTCCGTCGAGAATATCTGAAGTTTTCTTGTGGTTGATGGATGTTCAACTGCCAACAGAAAGCTTTGGAACTTATGGCGCATGTTTGGTTCAAGTCATTAAAACATTTGAGAGACATTCTTACTAAAATACTAGTTACACATGCAAGTCAAACTTCACAAAATTCTTGATATATATCAATGATTTTAAGTACTTTTATTTCAAATAAGCCCAAATCAAGATCAGATAGACAATATATTTACATGCCTATATGATTTTTTGAACATGCTCAAAAGAAAAACCAGTACCGATGCCAAAAAGCATTTTAAAGTTTAATTTATATTATATTGTATACAGTCTTTTTTTCAATGCGATACATGAGCCAAATAAATATGAAATTCATACCTCTGGTCAAGATATGAGGTTTGATAGACAAATGGACAAACAGTCGGTCTACATGTATATGTTGCTCTGAAGTCAACAATGTAATATAACAAAATAATCCATGAAATCTAAAAGTGATTATCCTTTAAATATTTCCAACAAAGTGCGGAATGAAAATGAAATGCTAGGCCCTATGAAGTGTTTAATTTCCTCAGCGCATGTAACATATCCAATGTACCTTTTAAGGTACAATTCTGAGTAAACTGGCACATATCACTACAAAATGTGTGATCATGGTGATAGCAAAGATAAATTAAACATGCTTCATCTCCCCAAAAACATATTCAATAAAGATGATCAAATCATTTGTAATTTCTAACCAATTGTAAAATAATTTAATTAACATGCTTACAAAAAAGCTGTCTTGTTGAATTTTAAAAAGTCTAAATAAATTCATATTATTCGATTTCTTCACTGTCTAGCAAAACTACTATGAGGAAACAACCTTGGGGGATGAAATAATTATTTTATGCATAAAACTGAGGATTAAACAAGATACAGTGTATCAAGAAAATTAACACTGTACAAATAAATTATTTAGTTGAAATGTGCATGTTTAAAGAAAAACTACAAAGAAAGTTTATACTACTACAATTTTTTTCTCTGTAACACACACAACATTAATTGAAAAAAAAATCATACCTCTATGAAAAATGACAATAACAAACTGTCAGAATGTTAACAAAATTAATTTGGTAATTAAACAGTTTACTTTCAAGAGTAATACCATAATTAATGCAATTCCAATTTAAATACATGTACTGGGTAACTGCATCAGATATTTTGAGTACATGAATTACACAAAAAAAATAATTTACATTGATTAAACTTATAGCATATCTATACATATGGTTGGCCAATTTCCGCCTTTGACATAAAACCACCCTAGCTAATTTACTTGAAAAAAAAACTGTTGTTTACATCTGGGGCAGATTATTTCTGCATGCATCCAACATTAAACTCACACAAAAGTTTTCATGTAAATCCGCTTCCCTAAATGAATTAAGATTAATATTGATTCAGTCTACTTAAACAAAATAGACTGCAGAATATTATAACAATAACTGAATAGATAATAATAAAAATTGAGGCAATTGGCAATGCAGGTAGCATGTATATACATGTATGGTACACATTTATATCTATGAAGAACAGGCAGTCTATTGTTCATTAAAGCACTCTGAGGAATCATCCTCTGATTCTGACTCATCAATTGCATCTGGAATAACAGCTGCGTCATCAATGAACTTGCTCCAGTCCCTTACAGATCTTAAGGACTCCATGTCACGTCCTAAAGCAATATACCATAAAACTGCGGCAATGTGGGCACACATACCCACTACTCTTGCCCCAGCACGACATCTACAATACCATCCAATCACGCTTCCCTCATCATATCGTATCCAAAGAAGGTAAGACTTTGAGGAAATATGCCGGCTCCTAATCCTGATTCTTATCAAGGACGGGTCTTCTTTATGAACCATGATATCACATCCATTTCCAAAGTGTTCCTCTGCGTAACTACTAGCAAGCTTCACTTGATATGTGCCACAGGTCAACTCTCGAGGTTGATCTTCATCAAGACGAGGAAAATCCTGAAGCTCGTCAGGGTGTTTCCAGATCGCTGAGCGGGTATCCAGTTTCTTTTCTTCTACTTCCTCTTTTAGTTGATTGATTTGTCTGGATAGGTACTGCATCTTAGCTGCTACAAGAGAGTCTTCCTCAGTGCAAACTAAAGATAATTCATGAAATGTAATATACATGTACATGTAACAAAAAACTAAGAGACCCAAGGATATAACAGCGTGGGTCCTAACAGACAGTGAATATAGCATACTCTACAATTGATACACACAATGAAAGATGAAACAAAATAAACTGATAGGTGATATATGTTTATACCCAAAACCAAATAAAATCGGATGATCAGGGATAAACAAAATACTGTAATACACTCAAATTTTTTCACTAGCATCATGTACACTTAACAATATTATACTTGTAGTGACTTAATTAATTAAGTGACTTAAATATAAAGAAGTTCCATTATTCATGCCTATCATTTTCAAAGCATATATACATACCAGTTGACAAAGGTGGAAAGTACTTGTTTGATATTCCACACATGAAGTCACTAATGAATGGCACCTGGGACGAAGGAAGGACACGGTCAAAAAACTTCCACCTCTTTATCCTCGCATTAGCAGATTCTTCCACCCAGCGTATCTGTAACATAAATAATAAAAGAGATCAACTCTATGTGAATATACTAATATATAGCAACTCTCTCTTTCTCTCTCTCTTGCTCTGTCTCTCCCCCTCCCTCTCTCTCTCTCTCCTGATTCTTTCTTATTAAATTAGAATAATGCTGTATATAGCATACCTTACCTTGATCACTAAACGGCTTGTATTTGCATCTGCTGTTGACATTTGCTTTTCACCTTTCTTCATAAATGCAGGCATGGCAGATACTAATCCAAGGTCTTCAAGTAATGTCAAGGAATCCCGGAAGCCTCTGTCTACAACATACACTTCAACACATCTTCTTTGTTAGTCTTCATGATGTGGCTCAAGATTGCAGCATCATTGTTCTTCGCTACATATGGTCCAAGAACAGAGAGGTAATAGCCACTAGTTGTTACAACAATCATTGGCTTCACCAATGGACGACCCTTATGCATGCTATATGATTACCTTTGAAAGACAAAGTTCATACTTTTTTGTATATAAATGTATGTGCCGTCTAAAACAAGAATGGCTTGGGTGCCAGTACCACCAAAAAGAGACTCTGCTAATGGCCTGGTATGCTTATTTATAACATCCTCTCTGGAGATGTGCTGAAACCCAACATTGTTTGGTACAAATGTCTCCATCAGTGTTCTCCTCACTACCGAGATGGCGCGACGAATGCTTGACTTTGAAACATTTAATAGTGTTGACAGCATTTCATTGGACAGACCACATCTCATCTTAAGAAGAAAAATTCCAAGGATGGTTCTAACACTGCGAGTGGATGTGTTCTTTACCTTTCCATCTACAGCTGATAGCAGATCATCAAAGGAGACTTTATTTATTCCAATGAGGTTGACATACTCTTGGTCACTCAATGCATTTGGATCATCAAAGTCTATTCTTTTCCCTCCATTTAGCAGAGCAATCTCCCTTAGATACATAAGCATATCAACAATAGATGTCCTGTTAAGTGTAGATGTTTCTGAAAATGAAGAAATTTTTTCTAGTGCCTCTTCAGTGAATCTTCCATTGGGGAGATGACGTGTGCAGCATCTTGAACCTGGCGGAATCAATACTCCTTGTTGTAAAAAACAGAGTGACGTTCATTTGATGACACCACAACCAACTTTGGCCCAGGTTTTCTGCAGATGAAGCAGCTGGAATGACTGGAAGATGTGGAGGGCACTGTCAGGGTTACTGATGGAGGACTGTGAATGGCAGCATTCCTAGCATTAATTTGCTTCCTCTCTGGAGGAGAGAAGGGAGCTGTGTCTCTTAACTCATGCTCCAAGTTTTGTTGTTCACTTTTCCTCCGCTTAAGATGAGAATGTACCTTCACTCGACACAAGCTACACAACACCTCATCCTCGGACACATCGCCTACAGTCCACTTCTGGAGAACTAGTCGTTGTGCAGCTGTCACAGTACATCGATCTCTCTGGTTTGTTCGTTTCTTGCAGCAAACACACGGATATTCTCTTTTCCTCATATGCTATTAAATATAATAAGCAGTAAATTAATTAATTTGTGCACCACTATAATAAGCAAGTTTACCAACGTCTGTTGACAAATATGTAAGCAAATGTACTAATAATTATATTATGCATTAATTATGATTAATGATAAATATTGGCAAGATTGTATATAACCAATGGGCACCGGCAACTCAGTTGGTCATGCAATTTAATTGGCTTGCTGTATTTTTGATACTTTTTCTTCTTATATTCTTATATTTTTTTCTTCAATAATGGCCTAATTACCCTTTAGATTTTTTTTTTTTTTTTTACAAAAAATAATCATATTAATAATATCCTACCTTAAAGAGTTCTTTTCCCATGCCTAGATGAAATTATTGTACTCTAGTTGTTGTGGCAGTCATATCTTTCTTAGGCCATGGTCATGTATTGAATAAACTTGAATCTACAATACCCAATATTGCCCTTTATAATTCATAAATATAATGAACCAAATAAACAGTTTATTAGTTTTTTTTCATTTTCTATGTAATGTTTGATCATTGTCAAACTTTCCTTTAATCGCCTAACCTACCAGGGGCCAAGATTAAAGCAAAAAACAAGGGACGTTATTGGCAAAAAAATGCCGTGTTTTAAAATCTAATGATACCTACCATTTTCTAAGCCAAGAATAAGCAAAACTCAATGGTAATGACTTATTCATATAACTTTAGTGTAAGTATGATACATTTTACGCTAAACACGGCGCCTTTTTAAAACGAAACGTCGACATTTTACGAAGCCTTTAACGCGGCGTCATAAACATGACGGACAGGCTTAGCTGGATTTTAACACAACCAAACATTTCTCTTTTTTTTTTCTTTTTTCTTTTTTTTTTGTATTAGTATTTATTTCCAAACTTTCCATTCCCTTTGTTTAGAATATAAACTAACCCGACATAGTTTACGGGAATCCGTACTGCAGAAACGTGAGAAATACTCGAAAGCCAGTAGAGGTGAATGAATATATTATTTACATCCACCAAGTATGATTCCCTCTATTTTATTACGAAAATGGATTGTACATTCATAGCTCTGTTGAAATTGACAGAACTTAAATATAAACGATCCAGTTCTTACTAGTTTATCGATCGGTCGAAACCTTCAGCAACCTAAGAAAATCCCGGACTACACGAAATAATCATGGTGATGTCAGAATCAAATTCCAATAGGAGACGATTTAGCTGTTTCTTATACCTAACGTACTGATATACGTTACAATAATATTGTTAATTTTTCTGACTTTTTTCAACCAATTTATTAATTTGTTGATAGAAAGATTTAAATGTAAACAATAAATTAGCGATCAATGCAGAGAAAAAGAACGTGGGTAATGTAATTTTTTTCTGCAATGTCGCCAACTTCATTTACCGCATGAACCACCATAGAAAGCATTTTATTGTTTAATATCTTACTTATACTTTGTTATTTTCTAGATTTTTTCTAATACACAAACAACTACATGTAATTTAAGACAATCAACGCGCGTGGATAGAACAATTTAGCAACTTTATAAATGCGGGATTTTCACAAAGAAAATCATTTACCAACCGGTACAATAATATACAAGAAAACTGATTAATTAACAGATGAATAATATATTTTAACTTCTAGCAAGTATTAAGAACGAGCACATGTCAATGCACTTTCCTTTCAATCTAATTACGTGTGCTTTGTATAGATAAAACCTATATACCAGGTCATAGATCGTCTACAAACTTTTAGTCATTGTGTGGAGATCGTTGTTTAAACCGTGAGTCTAGAATAAATAAAATTTATTCAAATAAGACTTTGAATATTATGAGGTGATAATTTCGGTCGGGGCGTGATCAAATTTATCATAAAGCTCGTCGGGCTTTATTGGATTTGATCACGCCCCGACCTTAATTATCACCTCATAATACTCAAAGAATGATTCCTTATTCCTTTAATATGCCGATGTATGAAACATGTGCACGTTTTATAGAAAAAAAAATAGATACTAATAAATAAAAAAATGTTTTATAGAAAGAAAATATAAGTTGAAATTAACTTCATATATTGTTCTTATCGAGAAGGTATAATTGTTTTCATTAATATTTTAGATTTGATATCGCTGAACAGAGTAAAACCCGAGACTCATTTCCAAAAACGAGCAACGGCGGACTTTTTTATGGAGGGGGGGGGGGGGGGGGTAAAAATAGGATTAATCGGGTGACGGTCGGCATTTCATCAGCCGTTGTCTTGGACGATGTCGTATTCATTTTTCGTCGGCCGACCAATTTTGTGTTCATCGGGCCAAGTTACATTTTTTTTTCTGCGTCGGTGGCCGATTTCTTCAGTTAGACCAATCGTTCAATACTAGTAGTCCATCGAGCAATTCTCGATCATCTTCTGACCTTCGGAAGACAGTTCTTATGTCTGTCGTCGCTCGGTCGATCGACATTTCGGCATTTGGATTTTCGTAAATATCGGTCGACTGACGATCGAGGGTCAACTGGTCTTTGGGGCGATTTTGACAAATCGGCTGATGCACTGACGATCAACCGTATACGGATTAAGTTTAACATTTACAGGCTATCGGTGAATATATAAGCGGCGGTCAGGCGCGGAACCCTTTTCCTCAATAAATTGAAGCAAAGCCCACTAAGTTACAGAATATTCAGCAATTGCGAACTTGTCTATTTAATCGGCCGACCATCGGTACTAGTCAAAAGTAAGAAAAGATCACGGAAGACGAAGACAATATGACAATATGTCTAACGTCTGTTCTGGTTTTACGATTGATTAAACTACTTCGATCACATATGACGGATACAAATGGACTTAAACATAAAGTGTTTATTTAAAGAGGAAATTATTAGTGCTTTGATCAATCCTTTCAATATGTCGGCGATTATTTTCTGCTATGATCTCAACAAAAAATCCACTGTAAAATTTGTTATATAATCGTTTACATCTAAAATGTGTGTGTGTTGTAATTTTCTATTTATTTATTTATCTATCAATTTATTTATTTTTCGGTTGCAATTTCTATTTCTTTTTTCCTTTTGGCTTCTCTTACGTATACAAAAAATTATTTTAGATTTTTTAGCATTGAATGATTCATTTTTGACGTCGTCGTGTCAATAACTGCCGTCAGGTGAGCAGACAAATTATCATAATTCGCTAACGCGCGTTATTCAATTTGTCTGCTCACCTGACGGCAGTTATTGACACGACGACGTCAAAAATGAATCATTTAATGCTTATATTTACATTCCCTTACTGAAGAAATCAATTGTTTACTTAAATAAATCGATATAAAGTGTAGATCACGGAGGGAGTGAATAAGTAACAGCAGGAACAGCTGTTTTGTAAAACCGGTTTAAACTGGTTTTCACATAGACTGTTGAGATGAGATCGACGAGCATGAAAATATAATCCATGATAAATAACTCTTGAAATGGTGCTTTAAACAATCAAGTCAACTTTTTTGTTGAATAATTATAAAACATGGTGTTTTTACAACATTCATGAAATACATTTTTAACAAATAACATAGAAATCACTGTTTGAGAACTACTTATGTAAATTACTCGTAAATTTATACGCAGTGAATAGGTGTTGCATTTAGAGGCATTTAAACATCACGGAATTTAATGGAAAAACACAGTAGAATGTAAATATTTATAGATGAACCCTCTTTCACCGGTAAAAACTGCGTGTTACGCCGAGTAACTGCCCGTGTCGGATCGCGTTGTTTCAAATACGTTGTTAAAATGTGAAATTTTATAATCCTTTTTGCTAAAATTCACATTGTTCACAGTTATTAACCGTCACCATTTTCAGTATATGAATTTGTTATGATACAGAAAATAAGTATTTTAAATATAAAAGTGGTTAATGCATGTGAAAAGTTTTAATTTCAGCAAAGATTATTCATATTTCTATATAATATAACGATTTTTGGAGATCATTCCATGTTTAGCGTACACTAGTGACGTCATAATGAAAAATGACGTCATTTTGGTGCCTGTAGAATTTAGCCAGTATCGAACTTAGTACAATGCACCACATCAAAAAACAAAACTAAGACGTTGAAAATATGATAAATTTTGCGGCCAAATACTGCTAAAAACGTCCCTTGTTCTTTAAGTTTAGATATATTTTTTGAAGTGTCTCATACATTAACATTATGTACATTCACATGTTAAAATGCTCACACAATTAATGTACATGACTCAATATGGGACATCATAGACAATACAATATGAAAACTTCATAATAATTTGTCTTTTCATTCGTTAATACATATATCTATTTAAAAAAATCATTTGTATCAAGTGTTCTAACAGCTACGTACCGGTATACACAGGTACAGATATGACATAATATCTTTAGCAAATATATCCAGATATAATTCTAGTTTTAACAGTTTAAAGCTGTAAAATAACTTGTAACCTTAAAAACAAATTATCTCTTGGACCATAAACATGAGTATATTTTTCATCACATACCAAAGTAGTTCCACAAATTTATTTTATAAAGTTGGCTACCTAAATTCAATACGCCAAGTAAATCTATTTATAGTAACAGGTACTTTCCAATTGTTTATAGGGAAACACACGGTGCATGTGTGAAAAGCGCTATATACCTCTCATAATGAACAAATTATGAAAAATATGACCAAACGTCCATTGATAAACTGTGATCAAGTCCACAAATTCAGAACTGACGACAAAAATTGTCCATTATTGTTATAGGCCTACCCTAAACTGCTACTGGCGTACCAGTACTGTACGAGTGCATATCGATATACAGTAGACTGTACATGTACATCTGTAACATTCAAATTGACCATTAAAAATGCATGTATATGTAAACATACTGAATAAAATGTTCTATTTAATGAGTGTATTAATTACACAATGTAGGTGGATTACTAAATACTAGTGAAGTCGCTTACATAATGTTACAGTACCAGGAGACGATTTAATGTGTGTGCATTTTGTGTTCAAGTCGTCTCTACATGCAAATGAAGAAGAGGGACAGGTTTAGTTCTTTTTTTCATGGCAGTTTGACACTGTACAATTCTATGGATTTAAACTTACCTATAAACAAAAGTGGCAGTCTTGGATTTTCTCCAAATTAAACTCGGACACCTCGATCATTCGTCTGCGTTTGTCACTACGGTAACGTCATACTGTTTACACAGCGAAAGGGAAACAACTCAAAAAATTTGTTGTTTTTTTTAGAAATAAACATAGTTCACAGAATTTTACCATCGTGATTTTCGGCATGAAAGTCGCTCCTATAGAGTTTTATTTTTTGGCAAAGTAAGAACTTGGTAAATCAATGCGCACACAGTAAAATGCTGAATTATACCGCCGGAGAATTTCACGTAAAAAAATCACCTTCGAGGCAATATCGGCAAAATTTTATTCTATATTTAAATAATACATATATTAAAAATATATTTACGGTACAATTTATTTTTTAAGAGTGCAGTTAATTTTTTGGTAAATTTGAGGGCGTAATATCACATCAACTGAATCAAGTTCTTTAAGTATCCTATGAACACCGGATTTACTGACATTGCAATCTAGTTCATGCAGTACACGTCTAACTGATTTTTGTGGAGTTTCAGTAATAAGTCTATCAATGGCATCAAGGTTCTCTTCAGTACGGACACTCCTTGGTCTCCTAATACCAGAATTGTTCCTTGTGTCACTTATAGTGCCTTTGCCTTCAAACTTCCTCACAAGTCTGTAAATTAGCATTCTGTTGAGCATTTTAATTTCAGGATGTCGTTTTCTCATTGTCCTTATGACTAAAGTCACAGATTTACACTCATAGTAAAGTTTGACAATTTCTGCCAGCTGTTCACATGAAGGTTTCATCTTGATAAGTGTGATGACATCATTATGACGTCATAATAATTACCTGATCGTTAAACAGAATTTCCCGAACTTTTCTCAAATAAAATTAAAACTTATACACTAGATGTTGACAAAAAATCATTAAAATTGCTTTTAATCTAATAAAGTTATTGATGATTAAAAGTGTAACATATGTTTTGGGACACCCTGTATAACACAATTTCTTGTGTGCTACACAAAACAGTGAAACAAATCATCACACAGTTGGCACAACTCTAAGGGACATCTCTGTCAAACCGTCCAGTGTTTCATGAATGTTATAAGATACATTAATACTGAATTTTGTACAATAGAGTACATATTTTTAAATGGCAAAACTTGTTCTAAGATACCCATTGATGACACATCATATATAATACATGTATACGTGATATCACTCACTCCATGAACTATCCCCGAACACATAAGTATTTAAATTCACGCTACAATAACGTTAAGTTTATATATAAGACTTTAATTTGTTAAAAAAATGTTAATGATATATTATAGATTATAGAAAACAAGTTGAAATTTTCAAGAAGTATATACTGGTTTATAAATAGTATGTGTAAGTAAACGATTAGAGTTCTTCAGTTCTTTAATTTCTTGAAGCTTTTATATTGACAAAAATTTAGAAAAAAATCCAAAAGAATTCGGTCTCGGATATAAGTATTTTTTCACATATTGTTTTTGTTTAGATGAAAACAACATGTACTTTTAGTACAAAATGGAATTTGTCTGCCATTTCATTGCTATCACAAAAGATACACCATTTTTCATGAATTGAAATGTCTATCCATTTTCTATTTTCACTTTTTCTCTAAAAGGTTTCATGAATATTGTATACAACAACAATTTCAAAGAATGTCTCCTATCGTCTCTCTTTAAGGGGTGGTAAAATTGGCTCATCTGCAACAAATGTTATAAACAAATTTATACCTTAATTTATTTGATAATACTGACATGATAATACTTGATGACATATCTATAAAAACGATAAACAATTTTAAATATTATTTACAGTTTTCAATGTTAAGGGTATGTTGACTCCATTATATTGGATATCTGTTCGTTTCATGTTTATATGGATTTAGCAGAGTAAAACGTGTTTAGCATTTTGTCAACACTCAACATAATACAATATATTAGGATGATTACAGAGTGTAAAATATACTGGTGTTAGTTTCTTCATTTCATGTCAGTTGTAATGCACAGATCACTTTCAGCTACAGATATTAAAAAAGTGACAACAACGTATACTCTATTAAAAGCAGGGTAGATTTGTACAAATAGATTTCAAACCTTTCAATATAGAAGCTTTATCTGAATTTACCGGCTTGAGTTGAGATAGATAAGGCATTCCTATAAGGAGGCTGCGTGTGTTCATCTACAACATGGCATTGTCAATGATTGGTTTATAAAAATCATACATATTATGTAACAATAGAGCTGGATCTACATATAAAAGGATTAAACTAATTACATTTATATTTTCTATAATATTTACTGCAGTGTCTATTATTTTAATTCAGCTGACGTGACCAAAACATTACTTATTACAAATAAATGCTATTCATAAACCAATCGTAATTACTAAGACTTACCTGTCAGATCACTCTGTCTGGTGAGGTATCTAAAGACACTCATCTTGTTGTCCCATGATCCAACCCAAAGACAATCAGTGTTGACATCATAACTCAGGCTGAGTGGTTCACCCATCTTTTTTCCAATCTGTCAGTAGATGTGACAGAAACATACCGTCATTGTCTATCATCTGAAGTGTATTGCTTAAACCATCACACACCAGAATGTGTGACATTGTGTCAGTACAGATTCCACATGGCCAAAGACCAGAATTTGATGGATGCCCTGTGTAGGAGAAACGATGTCTTCCTCCACGCTCTGTCACCCCTACAGCTCTATTATTGTCAGACACCACAACATCTAAATTGCTGTTCTCTGCTATATAGATAGGATCACTTTACAGCCCCCTTTCTGTGTTGTCGCATTGTATTGTTTGTATCACTTGCCCGCTTTGGTTGAACCGGGTTATCTTGCCTGTCCATGGTTTCACTTTACAAATTCCGACTAAAAGATCCCCAGTGAACGGGGACAAGTACACGCATTGTGGTTTCCATCTAGAGTTTATTCTTTTTATTAATTTGGTGGTTGTTTTCATATTCGTTGACAGTTTATTGATGTTAAAACCCTTATCTATATAAATCAATTCGCCCTCACTGTTCACTGTGTGTAATCCATGTGATAAATCACTACATAAATCCTCCACACAATGAAGAGGAAAATCTTTTATGTTTGTCAGGATGAGGTTGTCCATCACTGACCTAGATCTTGTCTGATGTCACACAGGAAATATGATAACAACCATCGACAGTTGTTAGTGTAAGAGAGTAAAGTAAATCAAGAGAAGACATCAGTTTTAGCAAGCGATCGTTTTCTATGCGTCGGTTTCCTTCCTTTGTAATTTGGATTTCACTCAATGAATAAATCTCTTTCTCTGTTGTTTGTCTCAGTCATTGAGAGCTGGCTGTTGTGGTGATATATTTTTGGCTGGCGGGCTGCCTTTATGGATAATAGAGTTTGAATGGTCCAAAGAACAATTCTCATACACAAGGACTTTACAAAGTTTACAATACTTTTTATACACATGTCTCGAATTTTTCAGAACAAAGGGAAGAAGTGATGTATATTCTAAATGTTCGCACGTGTACTACAGCAAGAATGAGTCCTCCCAAAAATGGATTTTTAGGAAAAAGTCCATACATCACAATATCATGTTAATCAAAGTTGAAGAGGATAATGAAAAGGAAGAATGCCAGGCTGTACTCTTTCGAGAAAAAGGCACAATTCTCTTTATACATGGAGTGGATTCAGTTGTCATCAAAATGTTTTTCGAACATAACATTAAGATCGAGGTTAATTTTTGAAGATGCTAAAATTGTTATGCAAAAAAAAAAAAATAATAATGAACCGTTATCCCTCAGAAATATTAATTCTTAAATTACAGTTAATACTATTATTATAAAAATTAACAGAATCTTTATTTTACAAGGAACATACATGTAATTCTTGTTTTAGAATAGCACCATATAATTTTTCTTTAAATCTTAAATTTTAATACACAAGAGACACTGTCCTACATACATTAGATTATTATGGTGTATAATGTCTATACTTCAGAAAATCTGTCCTATATGCTATATGGTTTAATGGTGTAATACGACACCCGTGTCAATGGCATTTATCAAACTGTAAGCTGAGCGGCGTGTATGAAGGAAACTGTTTCGAAATTTTAAGTCAAACAATTAAGCTGCCTTTAAAAAATCTGTCAAATGTAGTTGAAAGACTTGGTATCAAATACGACCATTTAAAATGTCGATTGATGGATAAGACAAAATAACCTGCTCGCATATATCTTACAGCAGAGATGTGCAAACAAAACAAACAAAAAAAACACTTGTTGGAGATATCTGATTTACTTTATGGATGACAAAAGGACACGTCTTATGACTGCCCCCGCCCCCTTTCAACTCGTCAAATATAGCCCACAGAGTGTATATATATATATATATATATATATATATATATATATATATATATATATATATATATATATATATATATATATATATATATATATATATATCTATTTAAGGTCACAGAGTCTTGCTTTTACAACTTAAAGTAGATTTACATAAAAGAAACGCATATTCATTTTAAATCATTATGACATACTTTATGACTTTATATACAAAATGATTTTTATCTAGAGGAGACTTAAGTTACCCAAAGGTCAAAATCAATGGTGTTCTAGTATGGAATAGTTATAAATTACATGTAATCAGTTTATGCATATGACTTTTAAAATATTTTTTATTTAGAGAAGACTTCAGTTAACCAAAGAATTATTTGCAAGTAGAAAGAACAGCACACTATGCATCATGTGTCCTTATTTCACGATCTAGTGTGGAGAGGTTGGGCTTTTCCAGGGTCATAATTTATGTTTTTACTTAGAAGTGCATTATTGTTTTCGTAATCTTATACATCCGAACGTGTAATGGAGGGTAAGTTGATCAATGTATGTTTCCTTCCCTTATGTACAAAGTTTAACGTATCTACAATTATGAAGACCTTTTCTAAATAGGCTATATTTAAAATTTATACACTTGTAACATGATGACCGTAAGCTATAACTGAATTTACCTTATAAGTAATTATTGTGATATCATTTAAAATCCTACTTTCATTTTCAATAAACCAGCCTGAAATACTAAAAAATGAGAGTAGGGTGGTAGACACGCTTTGGCGGATCCAAGTCAGTGGGGTTAGCATCAAAATGCTGACTAGTCAGTTAATATCCTGTACATTACAAACTCCTCTCTTCAAATTGATTGAAATAGTTTGGTCCGGGTATCATATATATCATGCATTTTCATGAAAAATTTTTGTGTACCCTCTGTGTAATTATGATTTAAAATATTAACAATTAACATTTGAAAAAAAAGCAATGAGCTTGGCTTAGAGCTTTCTAGTCCTTTGAGTACTTTGATTTATATATCCCTACAGTGGTAACAACGTTATTGTTGACAAGCTTATCGTGCGTGAACGTTCGTGTACCGTGCGTGATCGTTCGTGTACCGTGGGTGTTAGTGCGTGTATCAGAATCGTTAATTTGCGTTTTTAATCGTGCGTGATCGTGCGTGTTCGTTTGATTTTTTTCGTTTTGTTACTTTTTTTCGGAATGTTGACCCGAGAGAACCAAAATGGCGGAAATGTGTAAAGGAGGTAGATTGACTGTGCGTTTAAAATTGAAAATTCTGGACTTGTACGAAAGAAATTTATCGGTGCTGGCTATTAAAGATCGTCTACTGAAGGAGGACTCTGTGAAATTTTCACGAACAACTATCTACAGTTTTCTTAAGAGACACAAATCTTGTGGAATCTTGACCCGACGACGAAGGACCGTGAATCCCGCCAGTGTGAAACTGAAAGAATTACATCTGAAATTCATTGATTTGTGGATGGACAAAAATAATGAACTTAAGGCGTCGGAGTTGCAGAAGCGATTGTTTGAGACATTTGGCTTGAAAGTATCAACCTCCCTTATTTCAACGAGAAGGCACAGTGTTCTTGGATGGAAATCGCAGACGAGCAACAAAACCTGCCAGATGATAAGCAGAAAGAATAAGACGGTATGTTTTTCATTAAGCCTTTTTTCCCATGTTAGATCGGAAAATAATATCACAATAATGCTCTACCATAACTCTTATTATACTTGTTGTATTTACCACTCTGTTCATATAATGCATAAATTATTCTGTTCATATAATGCATTTATATGTATCCGATTTTATATAATGTACAGTAAATAAGTACCAAACTTATATTTCTTAGGTTCGCATGCAATGGTGCCTAGATGTACTACAAACCAGAGAGAGGTTCAGGGATGTAATCTTTGTTGACGAGAGCTGTGTGGAGATGTGTGCCAATGGTAGAATCGCTTTTCACCAAAAGTCATCGGACTTTGAGAAGAAATGCAATAGAATTCCCAGGCCAAAGCATTCATACAAGGTACACATAAATCAAATCAAAATTTATACAGTATGTTCATTTAAGGAAACTATGAAACTGTTAATTTTTATTTTTGAATAATGTTATGACAATCTAAATAAAAATTATTGATATTATGAGACTGAATAAAAATAAAGGAAATTAAAGTCAGAAGTGATATACATCATGAGGTGCGATTTGTTTTCTTAAAGTATTTTTATTCACCCATTAGGTTAATGTATGGGCTGGTATCTCCTACAAAGGCAAAACAAGCATTTGCATCTTTACCGGGATAATGGATTCAGAGATCTACCAGAAGATTCTGAGGGACAATTTCGTCACCTTCACATCAGAAAACTTTCCAAATGGATATCGCCTCTACCAGGTAATTTCATTTTAAGCGCATTTAAATTTTGTTATTCAAAAATCAATTACTAAACCACTTGTATAATTTATCAAACAATTGAATTTACATTTCTCTATTCATAGGACAACGATAGCAAACACACTTCCAAATCGACCAAAGCGTGGATGGAAGATAATGGTATTCTGGACCATATCATGAAGACCCCTGCCTCATCACCAGATTTGAACCCAATCGAGAATGTCTGGGCTTCCATGAAGCAGTATCTTTCCAACGTTCACAAGCCAAGGACAAGAGACGAGCTAGTGGGGGGCATCAAGGCTTTTTGGGCATCTCTAACAGCTGCACAGTGTGGCAGATATATCGACCACATTCATCGAGTGATTCCCTACATTGTTCTCAACAATGGTGACGCTTCTGGATTTTGATATGTGTGCCAATGAACTCTATCAGTGAAACTCTGATTTGGTTTTGTTTGATGTACATTGTAAAAAATGCCATAAGTTTACCTGATGTTTATGTGAAACTGAACTTGCCATTTTCAGTGTAATTTCATGCTTTGCAAAATGTTTAAGATTACTGGTATATGACACTATACATATTGAATATATGTAGATAAATGAATTTTGAAATCCCAACTGTGTTTTATTTTCTGAGAAGTGAGTCTACTCTATTGTCACCTTCTAAGAGTTAATAATGACAAAATATTTAAATCATGCATTTTGTTTGCATTTCTACAATAATTTCAAGGAAGTATCGAATAAGGGGCATAATCACAATAAAGACATTTTAAATGATCAACCAAAATTTGAGCGTCAATTGTAGAGTTACAAGCAAAACACAGAGCTCACAATTCTATTTATTAATGTAAACAAGGCTTGTGCCATTTTTTGTTTACATCACTTCAATATACCATATAACTTCTTTATCAAGCTGATTTTTCTATCTACTGATTGGTTTTGGACAGAAATAGTTACTAACATTTGAACACATGACCTGAGCTTTGTTTACAAAAGAAAGAAATGTGAGCTCTGTTTCTCACTCTGACAAGTGTTCTATTATCCTGATGAAATAAAACCCAGGAAAGATGTTCAAAGGAATTTATTAAGTTTCAAAGTGAATGTAACAATATGCAATAATACATACTAGTATCTCGGATCATCTCACAAAACATCATTCGTGTTGATCTTTGCTAAGTGTTGATAAATATATGTAGAACTAAAGTGCAATAAATTATTAAATTAAAAAAAAACATTCATGACGCATGAAATATACAACATGTATATAAATACATACAGAAAAGAGCATTACAATGATAATGCACCGATCATTTACTACACAATACATACATGAGGTACATGTTTCATAATGTAACTATGAAGTAATTTTTCACAGAATGACAGATTGTTTTAATTGAAATATACATGAACAACAGTTGAATTTGCAATGTTGTACAGGTTAAAGTAATCATTTATCTATACATATTGCAGAAGGTTTTGCATTAACTATGTAGCTCAAATCGATGCTAATACTCCAAATTCAATTGTACTTTGTCACTTCCTGGAAATTGCTCTGATTCCACTGTTGATCGCATTCACAGCCTTTGTGAACTCGTCCATGTTGTCACCACAGAAGTCCAAATAACAATGTTCAATAAGATGCACACGGCGAGGGGATAGAGCGGGTCTGTTCTTTCTTCCAAAAAAGTTCTTTCCAACGAGTTCATGGTCAGAATACACCGTTTTAACAACATTCCACAAAAAGTTCCCCTCTGAACAGGAGGATCCATGCAGCTTCTCAAGTTGTTCTCTTCGCATTTTGAATTCATACTGCCCGGCCTCAACATCCTCTGGACAGGAGATTTCTTTCACAGTGTAGTCTTTCTTACAGTTAGGAACCAGGATTCGTCTTCTCTTCTTGTTTGGCACCAACTCTTTCAGTGGTTCACGATCACACAGGGTTTTTTTGGGCACAGTCACATTAGAATTTGCAGCATCTGTGTCGGGGCTGTCAACACTTTCCCTCTGAATGTTCTCCGAGTTGGTGATTGGTGACAACTCGGTTACAACAGATGGAATGCTCATAGTCCTTGGAGTTGTTTCAATAGGCGTAGCAGTGTTTTCCATGTTATCTTCCTCTCTGTAGATGGATATAGTTGGAGTTGACTGGATAGTGCTCCCATTCGGTACATTGGCCATTGCCCACTGGTACACCTCACTCACACTAAGAGACTGATCACGGCGGTCATTCTTTTTCACAATGGATAGAATTTCATCAATTTTGCGTTCCATCCTGCGGGCGTAATCTTCATGGGGTGTAGAAAGACAAGTCTGCACAGCGGCATCTGCAAATGTCGGGCCAGGCTTTTGTATGGGCGGTGTGGCAGTCTGTGTGGCTGTCTGCGTGGCTGTCACTTTTGTTGATACCAATGTTGTTTGGGTGGAAGATGTTTTCTTTACTTTGCTGTCTGTAATCAGCTCCAAAATTTCTTTCTCATCCTGAATCACAATAACCTTATCTGTTTGGGAAGAAGATGTTGTTTTCCCTTGCTCGTAGTACAGAACTTGTTGAACGACGATTTCTTGTTCATCTGTTGTCAGATCATCCAAATACATTGGAGAACGTTTTGGTGAAATATCTGAATTTGTTGTGTCAGCCAGTCCTTCAAACAAAACTGTAATCTTGCGGCCTTTGGATCCCTGAAAAAGAAGGTTTTACTCTAATATGACAGGTTACGTTAAGATATATATATATATATTACTCCACACAAAAGGACAGGTTACAATTTTTCACCCCTGATATTAAAGTCCAGCAAAGATATACTTCCAAAGGCAAAATATGATGGAAAATTGACAATATATTCATTTGTTTGAATAATTGTGGGAATTAACCTATTTTAGTGATATCATTGATAAACATCTATTGGGCTGTTGACTTTACTGACTAATATTAAGAATAATGCAATAGACAACATCTGTTAATGGTTTTACGAAGATCTGATTTGGATACTATTTAGTATTTGAAAATTGCTTAAGATTGGGGGCAGATATTTGGCCAAATTAACTATAATTCTTTTACACTGCATTGTTAAAAGAAATATTTAAAAAAAAACCATACCTCTTTAAAAGATCTTGAGCTGACTGGTGTATCCTCTTGCTGTGATTGTTGCTGCTGTAATACAATAAAGACGGTGTTAAATTTATACCATTTTATGATTCTCAAAATAAATTCTAGGGCATAAATTTTGTGCATGTACATGCACAACATTGCTTAATTAAAAGTCACTCTTTTGTTATATGAATGGCCCATTCAGAGCCATATGTACAAAAAACAATGTTTCTTTTCCTTTGTTATGGTAATTTAACTTTAAATAGAAAGATCAAAATTATTGCTATTTGGGTTTTTTTCTTGGACACAATTAAAAGTCAAAATATCATCAAAAGGAGTAATGCTAAAAATAATTTACTTCATTTATGTTATAACTGTCATAATGTTTGAGTTCAGACAAAGTCTAGAGGGCAAGCAAACTATAATTTTATTTGTGCCCGAAAGACCAATAAACTGATGGCTAAGACATTTTTACCCCCCCCCCCCCCCCCCCCCCCGGCAACTTATTGTCTTCAAAGTGGTGACAAACCTTGAAAGTGTAAAAATTTTGTTTAAATTTCAACTTCTTTATTGGTCAATTAAGGGCCCTCAAGGGGCAATAAAAAGATTATACAATAAACATATAAACAGGAGGGAGGAGTTGGGTGATTGTCATTGATACAGAAAAAACATAAACATTTAATTAATACCCATAAATAATTATGGCAAAATACATACATGTTTAAAAAAAGTTATAGTTTAATAGTTTTATAGTTTAATCATAGCTACCTGGGATTGGGATGTACTAGGAATATCTTCTGCAGCTTCATCATTATCAGATGTGATACTCTCTGGATCATTCCAAATGTCTAAATATCCACCCATCTTCCTTCTCCCTCTTGAATTCTGCCGTTTCTCCCTCTCACTGGATATGGCAAGTGCAAGGTGTGTCTGTTCCCATTCAGTATCATAGTCCTCAAGTTCTTCTTTCGAGTCTACAAATGAAAGTCAAGTACATGTACATGTATCATAACTCTGAAATCAAATAACTATCCATCTGTTATAAAAATGTATTCACATTATTTTAGAGATAATCGGGTCATGCAACATTGCTCCTAGACATGAACCAATTCATTAACAAGAGATGTTTGTGGAACACTTATGCCCCCTCCTTTGGAAACATCCACAAAAAAATGAACGTAAACTGTAAATAAATAGAATTTTTCTGAGTCCAAGGGGCATAACTCTGTCTAAAATTGATAGATTGTACCCAAAATTGAATTTGACCTAGATATTGACACGATTTATCAGTATACCAAATTTCATTACAATATGTGCAAACCTCTGTGAAGAAAATGAACTGAAACTATAGTGGACCGAGCAACCAACTAACCGACTGACAGGCAGACAGCAGCAAAGCAATATGCCCTCCCTTCTTTAGAGGTATTAACTTATAACTTATTAGAATTGAATAAACAGTAATGTTTTGTTGGTGCCAAAAGTATGTCAATGTCTTTCAGTTCTTGTGATATGATTTTCATAATCCAACGCAAGATTTTTGGGCTCCCATTTTACAAAAGACATTTAGCAGAGCACATAAAAAATATCTTCATGTTGTGTTTGAAACATCAAAATTTTACAAATGAATTGTTTAAAAACCATTTCAATGTTTGTCAAAAAGTGCAAATTGAATCTCCTTTAATCAACATAAATTTCTTCAAACCTGATGAAAAATAACAACAAAAACCCTTTTAAATATTAGTCTTGTTTTCAATGAAATATATAGAGAAAAAAAAAGTTTTGACACATTAGTGTAGTATTCATGAAATTATAAATTACAAATTATTTTGTTACGAAATAAGAATTAGGGTCAGACGACACATTTCTTGAGCATTTTTTTTTGTATCTCCTCATAATAAAGAGTTCCAATAAAAATTATTATTTTTATGAAGATTTTTAAAATGATTAAAATTTACTTGTATACGGATATATATGCCTAGATGGCCGAGTGGTTAGAGCCGTGGCCGCTCTCTTCCAAGCGAGGCTCTAGTCTAGAGGTTTTGAGTTCAAATCCCGGCCCAATATAGTGATATTCATTGTGCTGTATTTATTTATTTTTAGATCAGCAATTCAAGTTTATTTACAAGAAGATTATATAGGAAATTGCAATCTCTAGTATTTTGCAGAAATGCCTGGTAAGGTATCCTAATTTTTTGCAAGAAAGCTTATCAGAGTACCAGTAAACCATTAACAAATTCCTGGAAAAAGTTAATATATAAAATTGATCAACGTGTCGTCTGACCTTAAGAAGTAAAAAAAATATCATTTGGTCGTTACCTGAAAGTTCTAGAATTTCTACTTTGTGAAGTCGTCCTTCATATGAAAGAGTTCCCCTGCTGGACTTTGAAAGAACTTTCTTCCTTGAACATTGGACTCTGGAACTTTCAATGATTGCAGTACAGCCATCCCAGTCAAACAGGATAAGCAAATGTTTTGGACAAGGTGGCATAATACTGAAAAAAAAAATGAATATGAAAATAGCTGTTTAACTTTTCATATAGTCTAATATAGCAAAAAATGGATCTTTGATGTGTTGATCTTCTATCTATAGCTATTGGACTTTAATAGATTGATGTGTATACAACTCAGACTACCCTCTCCTCCACCCCCAATTGACTAGGATTTACATGATTAGGCGAACTTCTCATTTAAATTTTTTTATAATTTCTTCTCAAGATTTTTGAATGAATCTGGTTCACACATCCCCACTTTCAAAAACGATGCTCAGAGCATGCACCCTCACTACCTAACAAAAGAATTCCATATTGTTGGACACAGTAGTATGTATCATGTATATAAATTCTTCTCATAAAAATAACACTAGTATTCATTTTATTCTGAAAGTAAAGTTTCACAATTTTAACAATATGATTTTCCTTGCAAGCTCCATAATAATTCTGTGTTAAAAATCAGGATACTGTTTCTATACAGAATACATGACTTTTTGTAAGAAAGATTCTCTGAGAACAACAAGATTACCCTAATGGCTTGCGAATGTGTTCGAAATGTTTTCTTTATCGTTGATAAGTATGTAATAAATCCAGAGGTGCACGAATATAAGTTCATGAGACTTCCCTGAGATTTGTTCAGTTTCTGTAAAATTTGAGCGGAAGTATAAGTGTTCGAATATTATTCTCAAAATATGCAAGTACTGGTCGTTTCGATGACAAAATAGTGTTAATTAGTTTTTGAAACGTTACAAAGCAAAATGCATTGTTTGGAATGTATTTTGGTCTGAAGACATACCCTCCCCCCCTTGCCCGTGAAACAACAAACCCTTTGGTATGTATAAAACCCCTCAAAAGCTCAAAAGGAATATTCATGGTCATTAATTACATACATGTACCACAATGAATGACCAATCTTAGACAATTTTCAGTTTGGTTTGGATCCTAACATTGTTTAAATGTTTTGACATAAGGAATTCAAAATAATTTTTAACACTTTAAAAAAAACCATTGTTCAATCTTAACAAACTATTCATGTTCAATGATATATCTTTAATATTTTCTCAATAGCAAGCAGCAAATTTTTAAACTCTAGTGATCTGAAAATTACCCTTTTCTAAAGGAGAGTAAAATACCTATCAGGTCTTAATCGAAATGGCACTGTCTTTTATTTATCAAAAAAAATTATTATTTAGGTTTTAATATTATTATAATATTAAGATTATTGATAAAGTTTGACACATCATGAATGCAGCTCAAGATAACAACCATTTTGAGAAAAAATGGTGAATATATATATAAACGTGCACGCATAGATCAACATATCATTGTTAATCAATGAGGCTCGGACAATCATATAAATCATAGGTTATCAATGAAGTACTAGTCAAGAAAGCTTAATCATGAAAAATGTACATTGAAGCAGCAGTTTGATGTAAAAGAAACAAATACTATATACTAATCTAAATAAATTTTATATCTTTCTTATCTTATTATTGATAATATATATTTTATATTATTATATATCTATAACTTACTTAATATGATTGTGCGATGCTATTCATGGAAAAGATTCATTCTTGTTGATAACATTTCAAACAGTTAGTGTTTCAGCCTTGGAGTTTAGGAATACAGAGCTGAGCTAGAGAGACGTGTCGGGTGTTTAGTTAATTTATGAGACGATTTCTGCATTCCAAAGCCTATTCCTCTAAATTACTAGAAGATAGGAACAAGACTTGCTCATTGATGTTACCTGCCTGTGTAAACTGAATTATCTAACATTTGATCTTTAATATATTATTTCTTTAATCCTAGCTGTCATTTGGACTTTTTCCTTTTTTTTAATATTTTAATCCCCTTGAGCTAAATTCCCCAATCGACATACACAGTCGTTGAAGCATGTACTTGACAGCAGGGCATGGTCACAGTGCACAGCTATAAATCATTTCTTTAATTTGCATTAAACTAGTCTATGTATCGCATTAATTAAGTCAAGGTACCAATTTAACAATAATGGTTTGACTTTTACTTAGCATTTAATTTTTCTAGGACATTTATTAATTATGATGTACATTGTCTTTTTAAACAATTCTGTGGATAAAAATGCACTGATTAGCATAGCTAGTACTGACCTCAGGTATGTTTCATTACTCGACAAATTTTGAAGCCTACATGTATAGTTGTTAGATAACAATTGAAGCTCCCTAAAGGGGAATGGACATAAATAACAAATTAAGGTGGTATTGAACACCTCGGTCCTCCATATTATGATGTTCTATTTATCAAAATAAACAATAAAATCAAGTGTAATTTTATAAATAGTTTCTTTCCCAAAATTGTCACCTAACAACCAAGCGCAGTGGGTTGAAGGGTTCACTTTGAATCTGTAAGTCACGACTCATGAGTTTGAATCACATTGGAGGTTTTAAAATTGTTTACTTTTCCAAAATTTTTTACAATGTATTAATTTTTTGGTTAAATATTGTAAAACTTGAAAATTCTTTACCGGTAAAATTAATTTTATCATAATGTACTCTAATCCACATTAATATCAATAGATGTCGTATACATTACAACCTTAAATCATTTCTAATATCAGAAACATTTCATTAGTATATTCATATCATATTTATGATCCTTATCATTTTGTACAGGTATACATGTTTAACAATTTCATAAATAATATTCACATTAGTTTAGGAAACTATTCTAAATAAGATATAAGCAATTGGATTATTGTAAATTGCTGCAATCACACGGATCCCTGATACAGAGTTACCAAACATAATTATGAGTAGGTCCATAATTACAAATATACAGTACTTTATATGTTTTTGTTTTGATTGATATCCAGGTGAGTGCCCCCTTTTCCATAAACCAGTTAAGGTTCCTCACTACACCTTGAAATAGTTTCTCAAATCAGCAGAAAATTACTTTATTATGACAGAAAGCACGATGGATAAGAAGTACATATATAAAATAGGCGAAAAAATGTGCGATTTTAGATAAAACATGGTTACATATTTTCTATTTCATTCAGTAAACAAACAAATTAAAGCCCCAGCCCCCAGGTGGATTCGAACTCATGACATGCGATTTACAAGCCTGATACTTTAACCACTGAGCTATGATGATATACATCTGAATCGATTGATACAACCAGTTTAACAAAACATTTAAATCGCCATCTTGTGACGTAGTACGTATCTTAAAAAGTATAAGTTTCAGTGTAGTGAAGTACCTTAAATTTTTGGGACAGAAGTTATTTGGTATATCAACTAAAATAATGTTTAAAAGAGTAAGTTTGATTTTACAATTGTTTTCTTCAAGGTCAACTTAATTGCTATAGAGCTTACAGTGTAGCAAGTTTTATGCAACATATTTTTTAGTTTAACAATTTAATCATTTCTAAGACGTAGTTCTTTAGAAAAAATACCATTAATTTAGGTTCCAGTGCATAAAAATAGTTAAAATTACCAAAATTGAGACATACATCTAATTTAATAATTTTGTATTCTATTCTAATATGGCAGGCTAACAGAGCTTTTAATTTGCACAAAAATAATAATGTAATGTGGCTTTAACAAATTTTTTAACTTAACTGGCGTGCGAACTGTTCCCAATGATTACTATTTCTTGCCAGTACATTGCGAGAACTGGTGGCACGCCAGTATATTATGAATTATTTTAAAAAAAAAAAGACTTTTTGCAAAATTTATCATTAAGTTTTTGCAAGGCAGTGCACATTTCAGAGAGCTAAATACCAAAAAAAACCCACACACATATATGTGTAAAAATATTTTTTTTTTCTTGTGTTATCAATATAATTCTTATTTAAAACCTGTTTAATTTCCATGATTGATCCTATTAACAGGTGGAATAACACATCATCACAGAATGGCTGACCTCTGATCGAAAGCACATTTCGTATTTGACATATTTAATACGGTTTATCTATCATTATATCTTTTATAATCAAATAATTTACTGTTAATTTGAGTGACTTTATCCAGGTGTATTATTCCACCTAAGACCCAAGACTACCTCAAGCATTGCATTTCCAATAGTTATACATACAATATACTGATTGAGTGGCGAGAGAGGATTCTAAGTGAGAACTGGTTTTTGGTCAGTAGGTCTTTGGACATTTCTGTTGTAATTGAGAAATAAGTCTGATACTGTATAAGTCCAATTATACAAGGAGAGACTACAGGCCTAACATTGACCATGCTATTACGAGAACAAAATCATAATTCATACTGACAGTGCTCCACCCCCACCCCCCAAAAAAGGACTTACTTGGGAATACTTTCCATTTTGCATGTGAAGACATGTTTGTTGCAGCACAGGGACTTAAAATTTCCAATGAATAAATAAACAGCATAATATTTCCGCCTACGAGAAAGATAATTTTGCGAATATCGCGCCCGATGAATTTCTTTCTGTTCGATGTGAATGTGCTGTGTTTTTTTTTATTCGAAGCACATTTAAATAGAAATATAAAACCCAAATTGTGTATTACCAAATAGGAGTAAATTGCAGCGATTGTTTGATATGGAAAAACTTGTGTATAATTTTCCCGATTTCCTCAGGAAATCCATACAATATTAAATATGGTACGCGTGTGAAATTTTTTGATCGCTTCGCACGGTTTAATTCTTTTTTCTGCTTTAAATATTTGGGGCCATAAAATGATATAAAAAATTAATTTATATAAAACCTTGTCATATCATTACACGAATTATAAAAAACAGGATATCAATAATTAAGACACATTTGTAGTCAGCACACGAATATTTTCAATATATATGTTGACAAAATTGAAAATAAATACTTACATGTACGGGACAGGCAGAAAATTTGTTGATCTTCTTTCTTCAATTGATGAACTGGAAATGATTGAATATCTCCTTTGATTCCCCTCGCAAGAACACCGTTACCTGTCAAATTGGGAGGGCCTACGCGACACGGGGGAGGGGGGATGTAATGTCTCATAATTAGACCCCTTCTTAGCACCTGTTGTATGTTGACGCTTAATTGTTAAATAAACAATGCTTGATTAAAGGTATACCGATGGGATCATCGTACGATGTAAACTTGAAATATCAATTATAATTAATTATATGTAATCATCTTCTCATCATTATACATATCAATCGTATCCGAATATATAAATGCTTTTATGAACCATAAAAATTACTACAACCCATAACAAAAGTTAAAGTATCGATCATTAAACATTTTACTGGTAATTAACAAATGTAAAATATGAACCGCTACTAGATGTAAAAAAAAAAAAAGAAAAAGAAAAAAAAACCACCACCAACAACAACAAACAAACTATTTCTATGAAGAACTGCACATTTTGAGTTTGAGAAAAAATTAAAGTTGCCGGCCTTATCAAGCATTAATTAAGGCAGTTAAATTAAGCAACAAGACATACAAAACCTTTCATTTGCTGTTTAATATTTACATGTTTTATTCTTTCGTTTTCTTATTTCCACTCTTAAATATTATTTTGAATTTTGCGTGAAAAAAGGGGAAGAATCGTGCGTGAACGTTTTTTATCGTTATCGTTCGGGTATAGTGAAAGTGCGGTACGTTAGTGATCGTGCGTGTATCGTGCGGAATAGTTCGAGTATCGTGCGTGATCGTGCGTGTATCAGGATCGTGCGTGTATTTTGTCAACAATAACGTTGTTACCACTGTACATGTATAGCAACCTCTGAACTCATTCTGGGGCTTATAATTGTAATTGGGACATAGTTTAAACGATTGAACATCAACAATATGTCAGAATGCTTGCAAAAAAATTAAATCGTAAGCTATGAAACTTTTTGAAACGCATTTTCAAAAATTAAGCAATATGTAATATGTGTAAAATACGTTATTGGACATTGTCAACGCCTTTTAATGAAAATATTTTTATCAAGCATGTACAATAGTCAATATTAACCCACTAAGAAGAAAAAATGTTTTTGGTTTGGATTTGATACTTTAAACTTTTGGATATCATAACTGGTTATTTTAATGTTTTCTTCTTTAATAGCATGTATTCAACAGAAGGATTAAAAAAAAATAACCTGAATTTTTTTAGGGTTTTTTGTTGCTATTATAATATTGCGTTTAACGATGATTCATTACGTACACAACTCGGTTATCTAAAAAAAGAGTGAAAAATTGAAGTCTTCAATTACACTGTTTTGGATTGTTTACAGGAAAGGTCAATCACACAACAATTCAGAACGTGTATCACTTCCTGGTTAAAAAAGGAATTTGGATGTAGTTCATAGATTAATTAAAGAAGAATGGACTTGATATATGTTATTCATTATCTAGCTGGATTGTCATTAGCATATGCATTTGGTATGTACACGTGTTAAGTTCTCCCTTTTAAATCAAATAACGCACAGTTTTTACATTTTACAATAACAGTCCGCTAATTTTGCACAATAGATGTTACACAAACAAACAATAACATAACTTTTAATGATACATATATTTACTACCTGTTGTAATTAAAAATAAAAGTATCATTATGAAATATTCCTTTGATCCCCAAACGTTGTTTGTATATTCATGCCAGTCTGCTAAATAAAACCGTTCATAACGCAACTTTACCATAGTTGAGTAAATCTGATTTTTTTTAAGATGAATACAATAGATTGTTATGAATATGTCACGCTTTATAAATTTTCAGATGACCTATCTCACAACAAATTCGCTACACAATCTCATACATCCATAGGCACGATATATGAAGCAGGTAATGCAGTTGATATAAACACATTAACGTGTATGAGGACACAAGATATAGGAACCACCTCATTTAAAAAGGCTGTCTGGTGGAAAGTTAATCTTGGTGGAATGTACAGTATATATAGCATTAACATACTGTTTAGGAACTACGTCAGTTTGGGTATAATTTTTTTTTAATATTGAATATGGGTCGCGCGATACTGGCCTTACAAAAATGTTATATGAACCTGGCGTCATGTTGCTTTGTGCTAGGAAGTATATTAAATTATATTTAAAAAAATGTATATAAAGTTGAGCACAAGGAAGGAAACAGGAAACTATTAAACTTTTTCTCCCTTAATACGAGAAACAAGTATTCCTTTTAAAGGAATGATCGGCAATAATGATATATTGATAGCTAGAAGCAATCAACATGATCAGTTTGATGTAAAATTATTTAAAAAGTACTCTATTTTTTACAAAACATAGAATATTTTGAATCTGTACACCATAATTTCATCATTATAAACCGTCAACAAATTTGATTTTGAAATAAATTTGGGGAAAGCCGTTTGTAAACTCCTTGTCAAGTTTTATATTTTAAACGTAATTATTAAATGTTAATGTATCTTCTTCTTCTTCTTCTTCTTCTTCTTCTTCTTCTTCTTCTTCTTCTTCTTCAGAATACTGAGTAGGGCTCTCCCAAGAGCATTAAGACATATACAAAGAAATAGTTGTATTAAAATAATTTAATGCGACTGAAAAACATTGAATGCCATCATAACTTGATATTGAGGTCGCATTATAACGTAACCTTGTTTATAAATGAAGCCGTCTTCCTAGCTACTATTATGCAACATCAATAGATCGACGTCAGTTTATGGAGCATCTTCTTATGATTGAGGTCAGTTCATCGAGGTCAACTGCATTACTGAATGAATCTTTCGATCGAAATTCTTACGCGTGAGACAATATGTGCATTCTTGAATTAACAGGTCGAACTGTATTTATGTATGTTTGCATCTCGTAAGGTAAATGAATTGAAATAAAACAGAGTGAAATGTTAAATAACATACAAAACCAAACTTAAAGTTTTTAAAAGAACTACTTATGCAACCGGAATGTGTGCGCACGTGGAAGCATTTGCCGGATGCCTCATATGGACACAACAGTGATTGGCCGAAGCCGATCACAAAAAGAATTTTTTTGTATTCTGTTCGTTTGTAAACATTCTACATTTGAAACAATAAACACATTAAAGTGGTATTGTGATTAATCTGCGAGTTCTCTGGGTCACTTTTATATCTTACAAGTAAAAATCTAATGATTTCGCTGACTTGCATTTCACATTTGTTAAATATAGCAGTAACAATATGTTCAGAATGTTCATAAGAGGTGTTTTTTGAGAAGTAAGAGTCAGTATCGCAATATTTCATAATAAAATCAGTATAATAATTTTGTATGTATTAAAACTGTTATTTACTTACTTCATTTTCGTCTAGATTTAAATAAATTACATAGGTTCATTTGAATCACGTATCATTTGTTGATTATAGAATATTTTCACCTAAATTACTTTAGCATGTACTTTCAAAACGTAATAAAGGTAAAGAATATCCATTTGTATATATAGACCGTGATGAATATTAATAAGAAATTTAACTGGAATATGTTTTAAAGAGAACAGACAACGTGGACGTTTTGCTGGATTTTCTTTGTATGTATCAACCACTGGTGATATTCGGGGTTCCACTTTGTGCTACAAGAACGGACCACAGTTACCGCCCCTGAATTTTACAACCACGTGTACAGAACATGGACGTTACGTCATCTTTTACAACGAACGACTGGATGGAATAAGCTATCCAGAAGGATATGAAACAACCAGTGTTTATACTGAACTGTGTGAAGTTATTGTACAAGGTAAAGATGACATGTACCTTAAGAAATACATGAATAAACATTGTTTTAACTTGTTCATGTAAATTAAGATTACCAGGCAAGTTGTACAAAATCATATGATTTTAAAAAAAAAGTTTTTTTTTCAATTTTATAATTTTCAGTTATATGAAGCCATCTGATGATTATAAGACATTATAATATAATTTTTACATCTTCCAAGTATGATTTCCTCTTCTTCTTACGGAAACTTTTAGTCAACTCATAGCTCTATAGAAACAACCAGACTGAAATATACACGCCTTGTTTATCGATTGGTCCAAATATACATCGGCTGAAACTGACAGGACCGAAATCGACATGCAGTGTTTATCGACTAGTCGTAACCTACAGTGACCTAAGATAAATCACGGAGTGCACACAATAATCATGACGATGCCAGACTCAAAGTCTCACATGAGACTATTTGGCTGTTTCTTTTGTAAATTAACAGTGATTTAGTGAATTCTACTTACTTTCTATAATCAATTTATTAATTAGTTAAAAGAAAGATGTAATTATAGAACAACAAAATGCTTTCTTTGATAATGTATGCGGGTTATGACGGTAGCGATCATTGCAGAAAAAATTAAATAACCCGCGCTTTTTTCTGCAATGTCGCCACCTTCATGTCCTAAATGAAACACCAAAGAAAGCATTTTATTATTCAAGAAAAAGAAAGAAATGTTCCTCCATGCACTCAAATCCTTACCTTAAAAAAATTCAAAAATTTATTTGGTCTTCCCCATTTAAACGACTGTTGTTAATCCGGCGTGAATTTGTGTGACGTTTTATAACGTTTCCCTAAGACCCATCCATTATTTTCATCTTTATTCAAAAACAACAAATGGCTACAAAACAGAATGATTTTCCGCTGTATTATTTTCTAGCGATAATTCCTTTATCCGCATGACAGAAATATGTCAGAACTATGGAATCTGTTTAAACGGTGTGTTTGGTGTTTTTTTTTCGTACTTGAAAAGCTATTAAAATTAATGTAGAATTCATAAAATTTATCGTATAATGAGAGGGTCCCAGAAAGTAGTTACAGCATATCATCCTTGACTTTTTTTGTACAAGTATTAACCGTTACGCGAGACATTTCTAATGATCAACCAACATTTCAGTGTCAATCGAAGAATTATAAGTATGATACAGAGCTCACAATTCTGCTAGGGCTGAGTCATATTTTGTTCCCTTTTGTCAGTTTATTGCATTCAACTTTTGATATTTCCTATTCACTATTAAAATGTAAAAAAAAAAAATGAACTCATCTCTATTCAAAGATAGAATTGTGAGCAGAACTATTTATTTTGCTTATAATTCGAAGCTTTGCAATCAAATATGGTTAATAAATAGAAAATTGTAAACAATTAAAACGGAAGTAACATGCACTAAAACATATGTATACCAACATATTTCCGTCAGCGATATTTAAAATCATTAAAAATGAAGAGGCTCGCGTAAATACTGTGATTCTGAATTCAACACATTGCAATAATCAACCATTACGCAAAGATCATATCGAATTACCAAAAGAATGAATTGTATTTCAGAATGTTGTTTTTGCTTATTTAGCGCAGGTAAAATATCATATGTCTGATTTACAGGAGTCTCTATTTGATTTCATACTTAAAAATTAAAAAAATACAGGTCATAGGTCCTCAGGTTTCAAAGCATTATGAAAATAAAACGAATTTTAACGATAAACAAACCAAGCTAACACTAATGTCAAAAGTGAAAACTGTCAACGCAATGAAATATTTCACCTCAATTTACTTCAGAAAATCGACATCAATGTATCACCGGAGTTTTAACTTTTATCTCAGGTGAGCTAAAAATGTTTTAATATTTTTAATGTTTTTTTGTATTTAAACTAAGGATGTAAAAGTTCTGGTGTATTTGGCATTGACTGTGACAGATCATGCCCAGCCAACTGTAAAGACAACATGTGTAACGTAGAGAATAGATCTTGTGTAGGGTGTAAAACTGGATGGACTGGGACTTCTTGCGATACAGGTATTTAAATGTTACTAATTTATTGATTATTTAAAGCTTGTCATAATCCAATATTGTATGCTACAATTTGCAATTGAGTAAGTTGTCATACGTTGACTAGATATAATATAATAGATAAGCTAGACGTGCATTTCTCACCTGCATTTTTTGAAGAGCAATGAAATCAATTAGTATCACAAATATCTCTAGGAATTTTGTCGTTTTAACCTTATCGCGTAATATATTATTCTCTTCAAATCATAAGTATTCGATAGACCTTAGAAGTGTATTTTATCAACCGTCGTCAATTCTTCAGTTGAACAAAGCTTTTTAGATTGTATGTGAAAGATCCTTTGTTGAGTTATAAATGACCAGTACAAATAATCTTGTATTTGTCTGTTTGCTAACATCTAACGATACTTTCTCGTTTTTAGTAATTATCTGTTCATGGACTTTGTTCATTCAAATAATCAAATAACAATATCTACCCTCTACCATAAATTATATTGTATTTTTGTGTAAATCCCTTACTGAAGGGTACTCAGAATCAAATGCATTTTTGTAACGCAATCTTTACGATATAGACATTTATTTTTCTTTAGAATGTATCGATGGTTGGTATGGTGTAAACTGTAGTCAGAAGTGTGTAGAACATTGTAGAGACAACTCTACCTGCAATCACGTGACTGGCCTCTGTGATAAAAGATGTGATGCTGGATGGACAGGAAGATTATGTGAGAAAGGTGCGATTTCAATTAAATTATGCAAGACTGCCCCCAATTTTAAATAATGGTTTAAAAAAAAAAAGATTTAAGTAAATGTAATCTTATAATTTTTTTCTAATATTTAGTTAAATCAATTCTTTTATCTACTATTATAATTATTTTGATGTTTACAGCTTGTCAATCTGGGTATTATGGTGAAAACTGTTCCATGCCGTGTTCTCCAAACTGTAAAACATGTCGAAACACAGATGGTCTATGTTCCTGTAAGGCTGGTTGGATGGGTCATAATTGTTCAATAGGTAGTAATCAGGGGAAATAATATTTAAAATCTGTGCTTTGATATATGAAACAAAACCTCTAGTATATTCGTTATGCTGCCATAACAAGTACCATTAGCACTTAGCTGTAATTATTTTTCTGCAATTTCCAAAGACAAACACTTATAGTAGTTAATATTTTAATTTTAAATGTTGATTTTGTCATTTAGATACCTGTTTTTATTTTCATAGGAAAATATTCAGGGAACAGAAATCCACAACAGATAAAGTTATGTTTCCGGATTTGCATGGAATACAGAGCAGACTGTAACCAGTGGTGAACCATATCACTATCAAGAACTCAGTGTATCACAAAACGAAAACACCTATCAAACTCTTAATCATCAGTAAATCTTACAATTTAAAATTTGTGTCTTTTAGTTAACTAACAGTAGACCAAAGGGTCGTTAAATGTGTCGAAATTTTATGTTGACTGTTACTAAATAATATAATGTTTTGTGTGTTTCCATTCAGTCTGTGCAAAGAAAGTGTATATTTTAACCTTAAGGGCATTTACTATGAATAATTCGTAGTAAAGGAATGATGTAACAGCAATATTTTCAGAAAAGCTTACCAATGAACGATGCATCAAAAAGATACGCTATATAATAAGATGTTGCCAAACTGGATATATTATCAAAACCGATTTGGTTTGACTTTTCCTATAGCGTCACGATCATTTCTGTCAGCTACGTCATGCATAAATTATACACGCCGCCCGTGTGAAAACTATATGATTGGTTAACTCCTATTTTTAGGCCGAGTTATCAGTATACGCTTATGCAATGCCAGAGCTGAAGGATTTCTCAGAACAGTTTATTTTCCCCCAATATTATTCATTCAAAATCGACTATCCCGTATGTTTAAATTCTGTGCTAAACTCTCTCTCTCTCTCTCTCTCTCTCTCTCTCTCTCTCTCTCTCTCTCTCTCTCTCTCTCTCTCTGTAAACGGGCGTTAAACCATAGCCTCAAGCTACGGTCCAGAGTACGGCGTTATAAAAAATATAATATTTAAAAGTTGCATGTGCTAAGCGTTCATTTCATGTAAATACCGTAAATGTATAATGCACATGTAATACCTACCAACTTGCCAGTCAAAGTGATAGGTATGAATTCCTCGATTTCTACACCTTTCGATCGGCAATCGACAGTCAATAAAAGTATTGAACGATGGTGTGAAAGAACGAGACGGAAGTAGAGAGTGCAAGGAGGTTTGTACATGTGCGTCTTCATTAGGCAAGTGTCCGATTCGTTTCTCTTCTGTTGCCCTATCACTTTCGGTGTAAATATATATACTAAAATATCCACAAACCATTCACTGCAGATTTCTTTATTTTACCTGTCTCTGAACCCCCGATCACCCGCTCCATACATGAACACTGGTTTGTTTACATACATAAAAAATACAGTTCTTGATCCGCTTTCCGAGTACGGTTAAAGGTTGTTTAATAAGAGAAAGTTTGGGGCGGGTAAAGCTACAATTATTAACAGTAGTAAACTAAATGAAGAATTATTTAAATGGATTATTTGCACAAAATGTGGTTTGGTATGATGCAAATATTTTTAAAAAAGTGTTATTTTTATACGCGGCAAATTGCCGTAAAGTTTTTTTGTACATGTAAGTATTGTATGCACTGTAGCTTTATATTTTCTAACCAAAAATTCATGCACAGAGCTACAGCTATATATGTTATGTACCGTATGTATTGTTTTATCACAAGTGTACACTTTCGAAAAATAGCCCAATTTCGACAGTCACAAGTACCCATGTGAATTTTTCATTCTCTGATATGTTGTTGTTCTGTCCGTGCATAATTTAGTAATAGTTAACCAGCAGCCAATCAGCGGTAAGCTGAATCCACCAATAAAAAAAACTGTGGTTAAGGTGCGGGTATTGTTTATGTATGACGTAGCTGAAAAAGTTGAACGCGACGCGATCGTAAAAGTCAAACCAAATCGGTTTTAGTAATAAGATGGGCTAATTTTCAAATCGCATCTCTAATATTTTCACTTTTATACCACCAATAATTTTATCTTTCATGTAACTAGATGGAACCATTTGTCGCCATGTATCCAAGTAAAAAATGCTAATTACTATTTCACATGAAGTAGCGATCACGTATTGTATGTCTTTTACATTTTAGTTTACGTCAATGTTAATCTTACTAACTAGTAAGATTTTATAGTAATATATTTATCCAATTTTAAGGTACTTTAACCACAGACTCAATGAGGTCTTCAACACGATTGGTTAATAATCATTTATAACGATTAAGAATTGTATAACTCTTTGTTTTATGCAATATTACAATAACACCTGCCAAAAAGCTGAAGAAGGGTATAGTTTAAGGGTTCTTAGCTCCGACCCTAGTTTCCGTTCAGCAACGAGAGACCTCTTAAATGAAAGCTCATCAAATTGTTATTTCTCCAGTTAGAATTTTGTGGTGTGAAGTCAGATTCGTTTTCTGGCAATTTGCGTCTCTATTGAATAACTCTGGAAATAAAAGTAAAAGTAGAGAATTTCAGTGTGGGAAAGGGTGTACATCAAACAGTTTCAATACTTCAAATGATAATTCAATTCTGACACTTGTATTTTGAAAATTGCAAATCTTCTTTTCTGACATGTGCAAAGCATTCTGATTAAAAATGTCCTAATAAATGTATATACTCTTGCAAGTATAGGAACTATATTGTTTAAAGGTACTACTTTTTCCTACCGATTTTGCAAATAGTTAGAGGGATATACCCAATATGAAACAGTCATTGTGGTTATTTACACTTTTACTCTTCTTTGTTTATTCTAGACACTAAACAGAACACTGATTCGAAATTCGGAAAAATTCTATACATAATTATGAATTTTGCAGCATTGATACACATGCATGAAAACTGAAGAAACAGTCCAGTCAACATTTACCTAAACAACATCTAGCTCTTTGGGATACGATGTCTTTCAAATTGCATATATTGAGGAATTTTTATTTCAAAGACATACATTTAAAACATAAACATTCAATATTTTACCAGATTTTTTTCATACTATAAAGTATTTTATGATTTCATAAATCATTTAGTCGCACAAATCATAAATATTTCTTTAGTTACAAAATGGAATTGTTTTCAAATACCACAAAAAGGGTAAAATAGAAATGTATAGGAATGTTTTCCTATCCATCAAGGTATTACATATACAGTACCGATCAGACCAAACCTAACACCAGAGTAAACCCAAACTAAACCCCGGGTTTACTTTTGGGGGTTAATCTGGGTTTGCTTTTGGTTTACTTAGAAATTGCTTTTGAAGTCAACTGTAAGAACTGAAGTTTGAAGCAGACCTGTATTTTATATTAACCATCCTAACACCTGTAATTCATGTCGCTTGTATATTCCGAATACACAGCGTCTGCTTTCTGGGGTATACTCCTAACCGGGTTTACTCTCTGTGTCCAGTCAGTGTTTACTTTGGGTTTACTCTAGGTCCACTTTAGTAAACCCGGTGTAAACATAGCGTTACCCAGAAAGTAAACCCAGGGTTTAGTTGGGGTTTACTTTCTGTTTGGTTGGGTCTAATCGGAACTATAGGTATTGGTTTGTAAATGATAAAGTTATATGACTCTAAATGTGAAACCCTCAGTTCATCTTTTGTTTCATTTTGATGCTAGCTTAAGATTACTTCACCTATGACGCCACAATGACGTCTTAGGAAGGAGTTTTTTTAATCATGTAGCTGTAATATTTGCTGAACTTTTATTTTAGCCTAATTTTGGATAAAATGCACCATGACTTAACCCATTAAAAATATGTCATAGGAAAAAGAAACTTGCTACAAATGATTTTTTTAATACTCTTGTATATTGTTACCATGGTAACAATTTTAACAAAATGTATATAAAGAAATATCCTATGGATATTATTCAACAATTAACGTAAGTTCAAAATCGAAACAAAAAACAAAAAATACCCTTTAAGTCTGTGAAATATGTATTATCAATATAAAGTTTCCCAGAATTTAATATTCTAAATTATCTGCATATCATGTAATATTTATTCGTTTGATTATATTGATTGGCGCTTCTGATTGGTATAAAAATTAGTTGATACCTGCATCAATGAAATTTTGCCAGATCTACTTTTCTCAACTGTTCTGCTCTAACACTAGTTATAGAACGGAAATTTCTAATATGATACTGTCAACAAAGAGTAAAGTTGTGTCTGGTAATTGTCAGCAAACAAAATACAACTTCAAAAACATAAAACATTGAAAGTTTAACCTTCAAAAATAAACACAACATATTATTTGAGTCATGAAATCGAAAATTGGGCCTGTGATGTGTTCAAGATCTATTGAAACGAAACACTGTTCCTCGTGAAGAGGGAAAAAAACTACAACAAAACAAAATGACACATTACACTGACTTTCCAAACACACAGTATAGTAATGGACACTGACAGGAATAGTTTCTAATTTCCCTCTTTATCTAAAATGTTTTAGGAATAATGGATACAACAACATTTTCAAAGAATCTTCTCTCTTCAAGGTGTAGTAAAATTGGCTCATCTGCAACAAATGTTAGAAAAAAAAATTATAACTTAATTAATTTAATAATACCGACATGATAATAATTGATGACATATCTATAAAAATGATTAACAATTTTAAATATTATTTACAGTTTTTAATTGTAAGGGTATGTGTACTCCATTATATTGGATATATGTTCGTTTCATGTTTATATGGGTTTAGCAGAGTAAAACGTGTTTAGCATTTTGTTAACACTCAACATAATACAATATATTAGGGTGATTACAGAGTGTAGAATATACTGGTGTTAGTTTCTTCATTTCATGTCAGTTGTAATGCACAGATCACTTTCAGCTAAAGATATTACAAAAAGTGACAACAGCGTATACTCTATTAAAAGCAGGGAAGATTTGTACAAAAAGATTTCAAACCTGTCAATATAGAAGTTTTATCTGAATTTACCGGCTTGAGTTGAGCTAGATAAGGCATCCCTATAAGGAGGCTGCATTTGTTCATCTACAACATGGTATTGTCAATGATTGGTTAATTTAAATCATACAAATTATGTAACAATAGAGCTGGATCTACATATAAAAGGATGAAACTAATTACATTAATATTTTCTATAATATTTACTACTGTATAACAGTATCTATTATTTTAATTAAGTTGACGTAAACAAAAACATTACTTATTACAAATATATGCTATTCATAAACCAATCGTAATTACTAAGACTTACCTGTCAGATCACTCTGTCTGGTGATGGATCTAAAGACACTCAGCTTGTTGTTCCATGATCTAACCCAAAGACAATCAGTGTTGACATCATAACTCAGTCTGAGTGGTTCACCCATCTTTTTCCAATCTGTCAGTAGATGTGACAGAAACTGACCGTCCTTGTCTATCATCTGAAGTGTGTTGCTTAAACCATCACACACCAGAATGTGTGACAGTGTGTCAGTGCAGATTCCACATGGCCATAGACCTGAATTTGATGGATGCCCTATGTAGGAGAAACGATGTCTTCCTCCACACGCTGTCACCACTACAGCTCTATTATTGTCCGACACCACAATATCTAAATTGCTGTTCTCTGCTATATAGAGAGGATCACTATACAGTCCCCTTTCTGTGTTGTCGCATTGTATGGTTTGTATCACTTGTCCGCTTTGGTTGTACCGGGTTATCGTGCCTGTCCATGGTTTCTCTCAATACATTCCGACTAAAAGATCCCCAGTGAACGGGGACAAGTACACACATTGTGGTGTTTATCTAGAGTTTGTTCTTTTTATTAATTTGGTGGTTGTTTTCATATTCGTTGACAGTTTATTGATGTTAAAACTCTAATCTATATAAATCAATTCGCCCTCATTGTTCACTGTGTGTAATCCATGTGATAAATCATTACATAAATCATCCACACGATGAAGAGGAAAACCTTTTGTGTTTGTCAAGATGAGGTTGTGTCCATCACTGACCTAAATCTTGTCTGATGTCACACAGGAAATATGATAACAACCATCGACAGTTGTTAGTGTAAGAGAGTAAAGTAAATCAGTAAAAGACATCAGTTTTAGCAAGCGATCGTTTCCTATGCGTCGGTTTCTTCCCTCTGTAATTTGGATTTCACTCAGTGAATCCATCTCTTTCTCTTTGTTGTTTGTCTCAGTCATGGAGAGCTGGCTGTTGTGGTAATGTACTTTGGGCGGGCGGGCTGCCTTTATGGATAATAGAGTTTGAATGGTTCAAAGAACAATTCTCATACACAAGGACTTTACAAAGTTTACAATACTTGTTATACACATGTCTCGGATTTTTCAGAACATGAATAAAGGGAAGAAGTGATGTGTATTCTAAATGTTCGCAAGTGAACTATAGTAGGAATGGGTCCTCCCAAGAATGGATTTTAGGAAAAGGTCCATACATCACAATATCATGTTAATCAAAGTTGAAGAGGAAGAATGCCAGGCTGTACTCGTTCGAAAAAAAGGCACGCAAATCTCTTTATACGTGGAATGGATTCAGTAGGCATCAACATTTTTTGGAACATATTCTAATCTACCAAAAATTAAGACTGAGAAAACAGCCACTGAGGGTATCATTACCAGGTAGAAATTTGAATTTTAATTAGATAAATACATTTATCAATAACTTACCTGGATATTGAATTTAAATATACAGTTTGTTTGTGATGTAAGAGTATTTAAATATCCTGCCGGCAAAATCATACATACCTCAAGGCAAGTGTACCCGAACCTATGCAGAACTTTTTGGTCTGATGATAGAAGTGTCACCTGGATGGTTTGATTGCTGTATAATTTGTGTCAAGCCATGGAATGTTGTAATAGATATTGTTGACATTTGTGATTGTCATAAGATGAATGTTTAGTAGTAATATGTGCAACGAATAAGTATAATATAAAATATTTTGGTTTTTTAAATTACACCTATAATTAGTCCTTATTAACATTTTCAGTTTTTTATCAAACATATAAACCATAAAGACGACAATAAACACGTCACACAACTGTAAATTCCTTATTTTACGCGAGTACTTAATTCCGCGATTCCGCTGTTTTGCATCAAATCTATACGAGAATATAAAACCGCGAGCACCAATTTTTTGTCATGGTTTTATATAGTTTAAAACTGTCTGAAAAATAAGAGCGAGATTTTAAAATCAGCGAGGACTGATCTCCCAATTTTACGCGGAAATGAATTCCTCGGGTTCAATTAGGAATTTACAGTATAAGAACAAACATAGTAGATTGTGCAAACTTTATTAATGTACTGAGTTGTACAATCTTACGATAATCGTTTACAAAAAACTTGATATAACTGGTACTTATGTGCAGTGAATTCAACATTAAGAGCAAAGTTAATTTGACAAGATCTTATGCAACAAATATACACATATACTGAAAAAAAATAATGATACAAAATTTGGCACTCCTTATTATACCCTTATAAAATGTTTAGTTTGTATATTTACCCTATATTTAGTAGTAATTAGTCAATACTTAAGATCAAGAACATAAAACCCTAGCGACGACTAGTAACATGCCACACTGTAGCCGTGTTTAAGTACAAGTGTCGTAGATTGTGTACATTGAATTTATGTATTAAGGATTGCAAGACCATAGAAACATTAGATTTTTTTCGCGGGGTTCGTTGGTAACTCTCATCCACAAATTTACATCCTTTATAAATTGATGAATTATAGTAAAAATCATGTTTTCTTTTATAGGTTAAAAAAATGCACAGGATGAACCATTGCCATTCAGTTAACTGAAATGTGACTGAAAGGTATACATGTAGCTGTGCCATTCAGTCACCTTTCCAGACCTTTCAGTTAACATTCAGTTGACTGAATGGCGGAGGTTCATCCTGTGATACACGAAATTACCTCCCCACAAACATGTGAAACTTAAACAATATTAGGATTTTTAATGCTTGGTCTAACTGGTAATTTTTTTTTTCTGTTTGTTTGGTTTTTTTATGGTTTTTTTAACATTAAGATCAAGGTTATTTTTTGTAGATGCTAAAAAATGTTATGTAAGAATTAAATACAAAAAAACGAACCGTTTTCCCTCAGAAATATTAATTCTTGAGTTATTATTTAAGTTTATAGTTTATACTATTATTACGAAAATTGACAGAATTTTTATTATTCAAGGAACATACATTTAAAACATTCTTGTTTTAGAATATCACCGTAGAATTTTTCTTTAAATTTTAAATTTTAACACACAAGAGTGACTGTCCCACATACTCAGATTGTTATGGTGTATAATGTCTATACTTCAGAAAATCTGCCCTACATGCTACGGAGTGTAATGGTGTAATACGACACCTGTTTACCTTTGCTCGTGTCAATGGCATTCATCAAACTGTAAGCTGAGCGGCGTGTGTGAAGGAAACTGTTTCGAAATTTTAAGTCAAACAATTAAGCTGCCTTTAAAAAAATTGTTAAATGTAGTTGAAAGTCTTGGTATCAAATACGACTATTGCTATGAAGATTTAAAATGTCGATTGATGGATAAAGACAAAATAACCTGCTCGCATATATCTTACAGCAGAGATGTGCAAACAAAACAAACAAACAAACACTTGTTGGAGATATCTAATTTACTATATAGATGACACAAGGACACGTCTTATGACAGCCCCCGCCCCTTCCAACTCGTCAACTATAGCCCACAGAGTATATATATATATATATATATATATATATATATATATATATATATATATATATATATATATATATATATATATATATATAAGGTCACAGAGTCTTGCTTTTACAACTTCAAGTAGATTTTCATAAAAGAAACGCATATTCATTTAAATTATTATGACATACTTTGTGACTTTATATACAAAATGATTTTTATCTAGAGGAGACTTAAGTTAGCCAAAGGTCAGAATCGATGGTGTTCTAGTATGGAGCAGTTATAAATTACATGTAATTAGTTTATGCATATGACTAATAAGATATTTTTTATTAAGAGAAGACTTCAGTTAACCAAAGAATTATTTGCAAGTAGAAAGAACAGCACACTATGCATCATGTGTCCTTATGTCACGATCTTGTGTTGAAAAGTTGGGCTTTTCCAGGGTCATATTTTATATTTTTACTTAGAAATGCATTATTGCTTTCGTAATCTTTTACATCCGAATGTGTAATGGAAGGTAAGTTGATCAGTGTATGTTTCCTTCCCTTATGTACAAAGTTTAACGTATTTACACTTATGAAGACCTTTTCTAAATAGGCTATATTTAAAATTTATACACTTGTAAGATGATGTCCGTAAGCTATAACTGAATTTTACCTTATAAGTAATTATTGTGATATGATTTAAAATACTACTTTCATTTTCAATAAACCAGCCTGAAATACCAAAAAATGAGAGGAGGGTGGTAGACACGCTTTGGCGGATCCAAGTCAGTGGGGTTAGCATCAAAATTCTGACTAGTCAGTTAATATCCTGTACATTACAAACTCCTCTCTTCAAATTGATTGAAATAGTTTGGTCTGGGTATCATATATATCATGCATTTTCATGAAAAATTTTTGTTTACTCTCTGTTTAATTATGATTTAAAATATTAACAATTAACATTTGAAAAAACGACCAAATATACAATGAGATTGGCTTAGAGCTTTCTAGTCCTTTGAGTACTTTGATTTATATATCCCAACATGTATAGCAACATCTGAACTCATTCTGGGGCTTGTAATTGGGACATAGATTAAACGATTGAACATCAACAAAATGTCAGAATGCATGCAAATAAATTAAATCGTAAGCTATGAAACTTTTTGAAAAAATTAAGCAATATGTAATATGTGTAAAAAGCGTTTTAATGAAAATATTTTTATCAAGCATTTAAAATTGTCAATATCAACCCACTAAGAAGAAAAAATGTGTTTGGTTTGGATTTGATACTTTAAACTTTTGGATATCAAGACTGGTTATTTTAATGTTTTCTTCTTTAATAGCATGTATTAAACAATAGGACTAAAAAAATAACCTGAAATTTTTTTAGGGTATTGTTGCTATTATAATATTGCGTTTAACGATGATTCATTACATACTCAACTCGGTTATTTAAAAAAAGAGTAAAAAACTGAAGTCTTCAATTACACTGTTTTGGATTGTTTACAGGAAAGGTGAACCACACAACAATTCAGAACGTTTATCACTTCCTGGTTCAAACATGTAGGAATTTGGAGGTAGACTTATAGAGTAATTAAAGAAGAATGGACTTGATATATGTTATCAATTATCTAGCAGGATTGTCATTAGCATATGCATTTGGTATGTACACGTGTTAAGTTCTCTCTTTTAATTCAAATAACGTACAGTTTTCACATTTTACAAAAACAGTCCGCTAAGGTTGCACAATATATGTTGCACAAACAAACAAACCATAACTTTTTAATGATACATATATTAACTGCTTGTTGTAATTAAAAATAAAAGTATCATTATGAAAAATTCCTTTGATCTTCAAACGTTGTTTGTTTATTCATATCAGGCTGCTAAACATAACCGTCAGAACGCAACCTAGTCATGGTTCAGTAAATCTGATCTTTTTTAAAAGATGAATACAATAGATTGTTACTAATATATCACCCATTATTTATTTTCAGATGACCTATCCTACAACAAATCCGCTACACAATCTCATTCATTCATAGGCACGATATATGAAGCACGTAGCGCAGTTGATCGAAACACAGCAACGTGTATGAGGACACTTGAAATAGGAACTACATCATATAACAAGACTGTTTGGTGGAAAGTGGATCTTGGTAGAGTGTACAGTATATACAGCATTAACATACTGTTTAGGAACTACAATGGTTACGGTATGTAACAAAAGTTTGCACGGTTGGTGTATACTTCTTTTAATATTGAGTATTGTTTGCTCGATACTGGCTTTACAAAAATGTTATATGAATATGAAGTCATGCTGCTATGTGCTAGGAAGTATATTAAATATTGTAAAAAAAGTTGTGCAAGTAGAAAGGAGAATAATGGACTTTTCCCCTCTTAATAGCAGACATTAAGAGTTTTAATGGTTTCTGTTCGTTTGTTAACATTCTAAATCTGGAACAATAAACACATTAAAGTGATATAGCGATAAATCACGGGTTCTTCAGGTCACATTTATAGCTAACAAGAAAAAATTTAATGATTTTTCTGACTTGCATTTCTTATTTGTAAAATGTATTTGTAAAAATATGTTGATTATTTTCATAAGATGATTATTAGAAATAAGAGTCAGTATCGCAATATTACATAATAAAGTCAGTGTAGTAATTTGTATGCATTAAAACCGTTATTACATACTTCATCGTCGCCTAGATTGAAATAATTTGCAAGGGTTAATTTAGATAACAGAACATTTGTTGAATATAAAATGTTTCCATCGAAATAATATCTACATGTATTTTCAATACGTACTAAAGCTAAAGAGTATGCATTAGTATAAAGACCATGATGTAAATGAATACGAAATTTAACTGGATGTTTTGTAGAGAACAGACAACGTGGACGTTTTGCTGGTTTCTCTCTGTATATATCAAACGGTAGTGGTATTCAGAGTTCAACTCTGTGCTACAAGAATGGACCACAGATACCACCCCTAAACTTTACAACCACGTGTACAGAACACGGACGTTACGTCATCTTTTACAATGAACGACTAAATAGTGCAAAATACCCTGCCAGATACGAAACAGCCAATGTTTACACTGAACTCTGTGAAGTTATTGTACAAGGTACAGAGTTACCTTAGAGAAAATCCAATTTTTTAATGTTTATCTTGTTCGAGTAATAGGGAAGTAGTCATAAAGTAGATAAGTTGAAAAAGGGGTTCTAAAAATATTTTTTTATTTTATTATTTTCAGTTATATAAAGCAATCTGATGATCATAAATCTTAATAACATAATATTTACATCAATCAAGTATGATTCCCTTTACTTCGTACGGAAACGTATGGTCAAGTCATAGCTTTATAGAAACAGCTAGATAGAAATCAACATGCCTCGTTTATCAATTGGTCGAAATCTACAGCGGCTGAAACTGACAGAATATTGACAGGACCGAAATCGACGTGTCATGTTTATAGATTTGTTGAAACCTACAGCGACCCAAAAAAAGCAAGGACTGCACGAAAAAAATCAGAATAATGTCAGACTGAAAGTCTCACATGAGACTTTTTGGCTGTTTCTTTCAGCTACAGTACCGATTAGACCCAGCCTACATGTACGAGGGTCAATCAAAAAATACGAAGACAATGTGGCTGTCTATCATATATTTTTCATGAAAGTCATACTTAACAGATTAATCTTTGCACCAACACTTATGTTATTGATATGCGAAGTTTTAGTCCATTTGATGAAACGGTATTTTTGTTACCCCTTTTTAAAAACAACGTGTCTTGTCACCACGGCGCACGGTAAGGTTCAAAACATGACGTCAAGATTGAACACGCACAGTTAATAGATATACCCAATCTTTATATCACGCTAAGTCTCTTGTGTCTTTAACCTTACAATTTAAAATGACACTGAACCACTTAACATCTTATTTGCACACATTTGTTCGAGAATCATAAGTTAGTTTTTCAAAATTTCGATCTTCTAACCGTGTATCTCTTAGTTTACAGTAAGGATAACACGGAACGTCGGTTGACGTTACTTATTTTTTACTTATTATTCTTTCACTAACAACTGTCAATGGTTGTTATCATAGTTCCTGTGTGACATCAGACAAGATCTGGGACAGTGATGGACACAACCTCATCTTGACAAACATAAACGGTTTTCCTCTACATTATGTGAAGGATTTATGCAATGATTTAGTGATTTTTACTTACTTTTTACAATCAGTTTATTAATTAGGTAAAAAAAAAAAGATGTACATATAAACAATTAAATGCTTTGTTAAAATATTCATGCGGAATATGAAGGTAGCAATCGTTGCAGAAAAAAAATTACTTAACCCGTTAACGCAGGTTGTGTATTTTTCTTGCAATGTCGCCACCTTCATTTTCCGAATGAATCACCAACGAAAACATTTTATTGTTCAAATAATCACTTGCATAGGATTCTTTGGAGTGTATAGTAATTTTTATACCAAACCTTCCGTCGACTTTAACAGCTTAAATATTTCTGTAGAAAGTCGGTAAGCTTATTAATTTGGCTGTGTCTCACTTTCTACATGTATACCATACTTTTAAGAAGTATTTCTTTTTTTAAAAAAAGTGCTTTTACTCAAAATAATAAAATATTTGCAAAATCATTGATTTGGCTGTATTCTTAGCACTAAGTTTCATTTTATCAAAGCGATAATTACAATATCACTTATAAAACTTTGAATGAAGGTTTATGAGATATATTTGTTTGTTTGGATTTGTGCACGATCTTAAAGATGATACCAAATGTATTTTCACCAGATAAACTGTTTCATCCACGTGAATAATATCATTAATAAAATTATAGCTAATGATAAAGCACATCCATTTCAAACTTTAAAACTTGTTTTAACTAAGGATGTAATAGGTCTGGTGTATTTGGTGTCAACTGTGACAAACCATGCCCATCCAACTGTAAAGACAACACGTGCCACATAGAAAATGGATCTTGTTGTAAAACTGGATGGAATGGGACATCTTGCGACACAGGTGACATAATCCCTTTTTAGTATCTAACAATTTGCTACTGAGTAAGTTGTTATACTTTGACTAAATACAATGGCATACTAGTAGACAACTTAGACGTATATTTCCAACCTGCTTTGCTTTTTAACTAGCAATACAATAAATCAGTATTACTAATTTGTAGATCCCTTACTGAAGGGTATTTAGAATCATATGTAAATCATATATCTTCTCTCACGTCATCTTAACGACATTGCGTAATATATCATTTTCTTAAAATCATAAATATTCGATAGACCTCAAATGTGTATTTTATCGTCAATTCTTCCGTTTAGCTAACCTTTTTTGTATGTAAAAGTTCCTTTGGTTGAGTTTTAAATGATTTCAGTACAAATAATCCTGTATTTGCATGTCTGCTTACATCAAACGATACTTACTCATTTCTAATAATTCTCTGTTCATTGGTTGGAGACATACAAACAATCAAATAACAAAAGCTACCCCTATCATAAAGTATAATGTAATTTATTGTAGATCCCTTACTGAAGGGTATTTAGAATCACATGTAAATAATATATCTTTTCTTACGTCATCTTAACGATTTAGACATTTTTTTTCTTTAGAATGTATCGAAGGTTGGTATTTTGTAAACTGTAGTCAGAAATGTGTAAAACCATGTAGAAACAACTATACTTGTAATCACGTTACTGGCCTGTGTGATAATATTGTTATGATGTCATAACAAGAACCATTAGCTCTCAGCTGTAATTAATATATCATACCTTTAAGAATGTACTCAGTCCTATTGAGAAAATTGCCAGTATTCGTGCAGTTTATATTGCATCAACCAGACATGTGATAGATTTAACGGAAACTGTTTATGTGATGGCAAACTCGGTAAGTAGTGCATATATTTTGTTTTAATCGATATAACGATTTTTAGATTATGTTGTTGCTTTTTAAAACTATGTAGATAGCATGCAGGAAGTTGGGACGAATGATGAAGCATCTAGCACCCTTTGGATTGTTGCCTTCTGCATATCGCTGGTCATCAACATTATATTCATTTCTGCTATGTTAATTAGTCGACGGTATGGAACAAAAGACATTTTCTGCAATTTTCAGAGACAAACTCGTATTGTTGTTAATATTTTGATATTAAAAGTTGATTTTGTCATTAGAAGACCTGTTCTTATTTCCATAGGAAAATATTCTTGAAACAGAAATCCACAACAGATTTGGTTATTTTATCCGGATTAACACCGATTACAGAGCAGACTGTAGCCATTGAACCAAATCACTATCAAGAACTCGGTGTATCACTAAACGAAAACACCTATCTAAATCTGAGTACAGAGCAGACTGTAGCCATTGAACCAATTCACTATCTAGAACTCGGTGTATCACTAAACGAAAACACCTATCTGAGTCATCTGTGACTGTCACAGTTTAAAATATGTTTGTGTTTTTTAGTAGACCAACAGGTCGCTGAATGTGTTAGAATTGCGGACCTGTGCCATTTAGTTTAGTTATTTTTAAGTAACTTTTATGTTGGCTGTTACTAAATGACATAATTTATATGTGATTGTTTCTATTCAGTATGTGCAAAGACATTGTATATTCTAACCTTAAGGGTATTTACTATGAGTAATCAATAGTAAAGGAATAATGTATAAGCAATGTTTTCAGAATAGCTTACCAATCAACGCTGCATCAAAAAGATACGCTATAAAATGAGATGTCCACCAGGATATCAGATGGGATAATATTAATATTAAAATCGCATCTGTAATATTGTCATTTTTATACCACAAACATTTTGATCTTTTGCGTAACTAGATTAAAAAAATGCTATTTACTATTTAACTTGAAGTAGCTATCACGTATTGTATGTGTTTTACATTATAGTTTACGTCAATGTTAATCTAACTAATAAGTAAGATTTTATAATAATGTACTTATCCAATTCTAAGGTACTTTAACTCAGGACTTAATGAGGTATTCAACACGTTTGGTCAATAATCATTTATTACGATTGAGAATTGTATGAGTCTTTGTTTTGTGCAATATTACAATAAAGACTGCCAAAAAACTAAAGAAGGGTATAGTCCACTAATGCATATTGCCTAGACAGTAATGTTAACTTTAGGGTTCTTAGCTTTAGCCCTAGTTTCCGTTCAGTAACGAGAGACCTCTTAAAGGGGCATGGTCACGATTTTGGTCAAATTCAATTTTGATATTTTTATTATTTACAATGCTTAAAGAATGTATTTCTTATGATCAAGTGAAGTTTGAGAGTCAGTTGTAAAGTTATGAACAAGATACAAGGCTCACAACTCTTTGTCATGTAAACAAGGCTCGTGCCCTGTTTTTGTTACATAGGTTCAATATATTAGTAATTGTTCCTTATCAAGCAGATTTGTCTATCTCCTTATTCATTTTAAGCATAGATAATTAGTTTCTAACGTTAAACATATTCATTTTGGGTCTAAAACTGGAATTTTAAATTTAACATTCATAATGTATAAAAATGGTTTGTTTACAAAGCAAAGAATTGTAAGCTCTGTAACTCGCTTAAAACTCAACGAATGATACTCAAATTTTGGTTGCCTATGAAAAATGTCTTCATGAAACATTGCAAACATTGACATCGGAAAAATAATTTTTGACCAAAATCGTGACCATGCCCCTTTAATAAGAGCTCATCAAATTGTTATCGATCCAGTTATAATTTTGTGGTGTGAAATCAGATTCGTTTTCTGGCAAACTGCGTCTGTATTGAACAACCCTGGAAGTGAAAGTAAAAGTAGGGAATTTCACAATTTGGGAAAGGGTGTTCATCAGACAATTTTCAATTCTTTACTTCAAATGATAATTCAATTTTGACACTTGCTTTTTAAAAATTGCAAATCCTCGTTTCTGACATGTGTCAAGCATTCTGACTTAAAATGTCCCAATAAATGCATAAACCCCTGCAAATATAGGAACTATATTGCTTAAAGGCACTACTTTGTCCTACCGATACTGAAAATAGTTAGAGGGATATACTATATAAAAAACAGCGATTGTGGTTATCTACAAGTTTACGCTTATATGTTCACATTAGACACTACACAGAACAGTGATTCAAGATTTGGAAAAGTTCAATACATAATTATGGATTTTGCAGCATTAATACATATGCATAAATTCTGGAAAAAAAACAGTCCAGGTCAATATTTACCGAAACACCATCTAGCTCATTAGCACCCGATGTTCTTCAAATCGCATATATTGAGGATTTTGTTATTTCAAGGATTGAAATACATTTAAAACATAAACATTTAATATTTTACCAAATTTATTTCATATTCGTATGAAAAAGCTCAAGTATGTCTGATTTTATAAATTATTTTAGTCACAAAAATCATGAGTATTAATTAGGTAAATGGTATTGTTTTCAAATACCACGAAAAAAGGTAAAAACAAATGTATAGGTATCTTTTCCTATTAATCAATGTATTACATAAGGTTACATGAAATGTTCTTCCAAATCTCTCTCTTAACTCCTTAGTAAAATTTATACCGTAGTGAAGGAGAAACTTCAAGAGAACTGTATATCAATATACTCCAGAAGTGGTATGAATCAGTTGTGGATACTAAAAAAACTCTAAAGAATAATTAGAAACTTTGAGGTCACAAAATCAGTATCAAAATCAATAGCATCAAAACGTACGATTTTTTCAACGCTTTATACAACCATTCCCCATGACAAATTAAAATATAGGCTTTTTAACACCATCGACAGTTGTTTCTTCAATAAAAATGGAAGTCGTAAAATGCTAACCTTGTCATTGGAAATCTAAGAAAAACTATTTTGGTAAAAAACAATTCTGATTGCACACACATTACTCTGAAGTTGACATTGAAAAGATTCTTGAGTCGAGTCGAATGCATCCCAGTGAACTTGAAATAAAAGATGCCACTGAGTCTGAGTCATCTGTTTCATATTTAGGATACTTTACTGAAAATGGACATTGATGGTAACCTAACACAAGAACTTAATGATAAATGCGATGATTTCAATTTTTTTATAGTTCCTTACTTATTTAGCAATATACCTTCATCACCTGCATATGGTGTTTTTGTCTCTCAGTTAATTCGATACACAAGAGCATCCTCTTCGTATTAACAGTTTCTAATGCGAGGCACGCTACTGACAACCAAGTTGATAAAACATGACTATTAACAGTCTTGTGTAAAGTAATCTTCTCGTAAGTTCTATGGTTGATAAAACAACTTTGTCAGCGAATACAATCATTCACTGGGTCGCATGCTAACTGACGTTTTTAATTGTTAGACCATTATTAATCACCTTATTGTCTACGGACTTTTCCGTTTTCCCCCGATTACGACAAAGAGTACACGGCGGATGTGACCGGTCAGCAGAGGATACTCACTCCTCCATGGCACCTGATCCTACCTCTATCTTTGTAGAAGTCCGTGTTGCTCTGCTTTGAATTTGTATTTCGTTTTATGGATTTTTGAGATGGTTGACAGTTTGTTATTGTCATTTTCTTTCATATACAGTACCGATCCAACCCAACCTAAGACCAGAGTAAACCTCAACTAAAACCCGGGTTTACTTTAACTGGGGATTAAATCTGGGTTTGCTTTTGGTTTACTTGGAAATTGCTTTTTAGGTCAACTGGACGGACTGAAGCGTGAGGCAGATCTGTATTTCATCTTACCATCCTAACGCCTGTAATTCCCGTCCCTTGTATATTCCGAATACACAGCGTCTGCTTTCTGGGGGTATACTTCTGACCGGGTTTACTCTATATGTCTACTCTGTGTTGACTTTGGGTTTACTCTGGGTCCACTTTTGTAAACCCGGAGTAAACAAAGCGTAAACCCAGAAAGTAAACCAAGGGTTTAGTTTGAGTTTACTTTCTGTTAGGTTGGGTCTGATCGGTACTGCAGATATTGGTTTGTATTATATGACTCTATAATGTGAAGCCTTCAGTTCATCTTTTATTCCATTTTGATGCTAGCTTGCGATTACTTCACCTATGACGCCATAGTGACATCATAGTGAGTTGTTTTTAAGTAAGTGTAATATTTGCTGAACTTTTATTTAAGCCTAATTTCGGAAGAAATGTATCATGACTTAACCCATTAAAGATATGTCCTTGGGAAAAAAGACTAAAGGAGTTCTTTTACTCTTTAATATTGTTAGCATGATAACAAATTTAACAAAATTTATAGATAGAAACATCCTCTTAAATTATTCTACAATCAACCCAAGGCCAAAATCGAACCAAAATACAAAAAATACCCAGTAAGTCTATGAAATATATATTGATTTGCGCTTCGGATTGGTCGAAAAATTTCGGTGATACCTGCATCAGTAAAGTTTAGCCAGACCTAACCTTTAAAAATAAACAAAACACATTATTTATTCACGAAATAGAAAATTAGGCGTCTTTTCACTATTTCGTCTGCGTTTTTTATTCAGCCGGTTCAGACATCAACTCTCTATGTGTGTTCAATCCATTAAATTTTGTTCAATAGCTCTGCATCAGCTGATGGCGCATCCATTTTGAATATTGTTGCTGTTGTTGTTTGTATTCATCTGCGCCGATCATATACATTACATGTATTTGCATTTTTTATCAATGACACTTTACATTTTATGATTTAAAAATGTTTTATTAAATGATAAAAAAATGAATTTATTAATTTTTCTATTCGTCGACGTATCAAAGCAAAAATTGACCGGAAAACTGTTTCATTATAGCGCTACAAAGCGTCGAGTCTGATCTGATGATCCGCGCAAGGCAACGAGACGGTATCGGGCTCTTTGGATCAAGTTTCTGTTACAATGATAAATTTAATTTATACCCTTCTTATTGAAAAGTTTTAAATACAAAACTTTCTTTTTAAAATGACGTTTAATTATAACAATGCTATTTTGAAATGAACTCTTTTTAAACCCGCTAAAATACAGACGTTATTTAAACACAGTGGCAGATAATGATGCCAGTGCCAAGGTGGCTTTTTTGCACCCACTTAAGATGCAATTTCGGAAAAAATCAATATATACCAAATAACAGACCATTGTCTAGAGAGTATATAACCACTTTTGTTTTTAGTGTATTTCACCTGACAGGTGAGATATTTACCCTTAAAGATTAATATCCTATAGGAAAATGATAATTCTCATAGGAGAATTATTTCTCCTCCTATATTGACAATCTTATAAGATTCTTAAAAATTCCTATAGGCATTATATTTCCTATAGGATAATGTCATTTTCTGTAGGAATGTGATTCAGACATGTAGTTTTCCTATCGAATTTTATCAAATCCTATCGGAAGTAAAACTCCTATCGGAAGTTCTTGTATTCCGATAGTAAATAAATGACCTATAGGAATATTGTTTTTCCTATGGGAAAAATTATTTTCCTGTAGGAATTTATTTTTGAAAGGATAGTATCTCACAGAAGAGATACAACGATAACATAGGTGGTTTGTAACTCTTAAAGGAGTGGTCTATCATATGGCATATTTGAATGTTTCGATGTATGCAGCTTAGACGGGTGCAAAAACGCCAACTTGGCACTGGAATTATTATCCGGCACAGTGTTTTTAATGTGTACTGCGTCATTGTGATACGGAATCGGAAAACCAGTGTGGTGATTCGGAAAATCGGATCACACTCTGGAAGGTTGACAGCATCAAAGAGGTAAAAGTGATGGGTATATCATAAAAGTCAGTATCTGACTTTCCCCGATTTATTTATAAACGCTATCAATATAAATACAATACATGTATGTCTTAATATGCTTATAAATCAGTTATTTTCTTAATAATATGTCTTTTCATTCTGTAACAATGCAATTCAATACCCATAAAATCAGCCCGGATACATGTATATTGTGTACCTTGGTTTTTATCTCAATCAAAAAAGCATTTAATAGTTTTCTTGAAAATTTTCTTACAACTTAACACATGTTCTGAGGCCGAAGCCTGATACTTGGTTTGTTTCCATTGTTTATGCTTTTTTTTATTTATCAATTTAAGAGTCCTCGAGACCCCGTGAATTTTACACAACATGGCGATTTTAGCGCATTATGAGACAGTTTATACCACCAAACTGTGTTGTATATGTCTGTGGCGCAGTGGGTGTTTCTTCGGTCTACCAATCCACAGGTCCCGAGTTCGAATATTGCAGATATTTTTATTCTCATGAATAGCGCTAAGATTTAAAAATGCGATTTTTCCCCCAAACAGTGGTTTTTTGGGGGTCATTTTCTAGTCAAACACATTTTATAAATCCATATCTTTAAGTCATTTTGAAAACTGGGCCTATAGGCAGAATTTTTTCCTTGGTGTGAAAAAAAAGGACATCAATCAGCCAAACTCGCTCATGAAATTTACTAGGACCCGACACTCTAAACCAAACGTCACGACATTTTTTCTTTGTTTTCCTTTGATACATAATTGTATATATACATAGTAATATAGTAAAGAGTGTTTCGGCGGTTTTTTTAGGAACGGGTATTTGCCCAAAGGCCCGCCTCTTCAGGGGTCCACCTTAGCAATGTACTCTTGTGGTAAACGTGACCTAATGATCATATCGCCTATGCTTTTGTCCTTGCTATAGGCTATAATTGGTTCCGATGTAAAGATTTCTTTGCATCTCATGTCTGTTTTCATTTCGTTCCAATATTTAAAGATGCGCTTTTTAATCCTTTGATTCTCGGATTATATTTGGGACCATAACTAATTTATTTTGAAGTTTCGATTTGCTGTTATTTTTATTCAGGATCTCATTTCTGTCTGCTCCAGTAATGCTTGTTATAACGGGGTCTATTTCTGTTTCAGAAGTGTGGTGGAGGTGTGTGGAGGACCCTTAAGTTTAGTAGCATCATTGAAATGTCATGAAAGACAACCCAAATAATTTTTGTGAAGGATATATTTAAAAAGATTTTCAGAGATAATTAATTGTTGAAAGTATCTTAACCATACCAATTGTAAACGCTTCATTTACAATTTTAGAGTAATTAATCTTCTACATGTGTTACATTAAAGTTTAAAATCTGAATATTAATTCAGCACAAGTTATTTTTTTTCTATTTTTAGCAATTTAGAGTAACAATTTCTATTTCAAAATCATTTAAATTTTACTAATTTCAGTTTTGTTTCCTCTCACTATTAAAAATGATACTTTATTTCTTAACAACGCATATTTATTGGTAACGTTTCACTTTTTAATTGAATGACCATGGCATCTAAAGAATATGACACTTTTATGGAAATAGTTTGGTTTCGACCGATTGTCGGACAATAAGTTAATTTGTTAAATAAACTGACACATTCCTCGACCGAATCTTTAAAGATAATTTTTTGGGCTATCAGAATGACACTTTAGCGACTAGCAGGATTATTCTATTTTCAGTACGTCAAAAAAAAGTATTTACTCGTTTCGGTTTTTCGTAATCTTTTCTTTGTTTACGTATGTATATCGAAATTCATCTAATTGACTTTATCGCCTTTTTCGGCCTTTGGTAATCAGTGTCAGCTCGTAGAAGAAATTATGTGAAATTAGCCCGCTAGCATTTAAATCAAGTTTCCTGATTGGTCAATGAGAGGAATTTCAAATTAAGCCGGATGGTGGGCGAATTTACCTAATTCACTTTCTATCCGACGTTTAAAGAATAAAAAACTTGTTTTAATTTTACGGAATTGTTTCTCTTTTCCATTAGGTAATCTTGAATGCAATTTTATTTATTTTCAGCATTTTGGTTTTATTACAATTTTTTTTGGCGCTAATATTGATAAAGTTTAGTTTGTTGTGCTTAAAACACTAAAGAATATTGATAAACTATATATTTCCTTTATAATGCAGAACTATGAGTTTGTCATTTATAATCCAGAATTTTAGTTTACATTTTCTATAAAGGATATTTCACGTTTTAAGAAATGCAAGGTAGTAAGCGTACTGGACACGCAGTAAAAAATGCCTTCTACACTAAATTGTTGTACATATGTATGTTAATTTGATATTGCTTGCCTTGGTTATACTTTTGAAAATTATTTAACAATTAGCCAAAATATCTCTTTGCTAATTGATTTTAAAAACAAGATCCGGAGAACTTTAATAAAAAAAAAACGTTGTAGAACGAAATACGTGTATAGAAGAAATGTCATCATATTCGAATTGTTTTTTCAGTCAAGTTGTAATAACTCTTTTTTTCAATCACTCTTTCAATCATTTTTTTCATTCGTCGATATCGCAGATGTGGCAGATACCGCTTTGATTCAGAATAATCTTCTTTTAGTTCTCGTAGTGTATCCTGAGCTCTTAAGAACTTGCAGTCGTAACATCGTATGTGATGTTTAAGGTCGTCGTTTTCAGTTTCTATTTCTTCTTTGTGCATCTTTTCAACATCTGACGAAAAATAAGACTGATAAAAGTTGTTACCTCTACAAATGTTTGGAAAGAATGGCACGTGTACTTGAAAAACGGTGAAAAATTGTGATCTTAAAGTGTAAAAAATTCTTCAAAAGACAATTACGATTATGAAGACTCTATAATCTACACTAAATATCAGCAAATAAAATTTATTTTTAACTGTCAATTTTTCGTTACCTTTCCTTGGCGACCTCCTTTGTTTATCTGCAATTGCTTTTTGCAATTTACAGTAACCAAGTATCCCAGAGTGGCCGTATTTCTCTGCAGCTGCTGCAAGTTTAGGGTTTTGGTATACCATTGTAGTATATTGTTCATAGACATCTGCAATGAAACACTGTTTATTGGACCAACGAATAATTTTTCAAAACCATAATGGTTTCCTTTTTGTTTCCTGACATTAAAAGAAAATAAAGCATTGACGGTCTTCTCAGTATATAATGATACTGGAAATGAGCAATGATAAGTTGATTGCAGGCCCCGGCCGAGGCGGACATTAAGCTTCAATATAATTCCCTATGGGTAATATATCTCATTCCTTATTTAAAGCCAACAATATATCAATTTAAGAGATATTGCAATGTTTGTGTTTACATCTATACATGTACATGTAAGTATACATCTTTGCAATTTGCATCACTATGATCTCTTAATTGTCGTTTAACTTCACTTCTATTTCAAACACTGAGTAGTGCGTGGCCAACGCCATTTGTCTTCGAAAGCAAGATTTGTGTCTTGTCTAGATGGCCGCTTATATTACTGCTATAGAATGGGTTCCCGCATCTCACTATATAATAATCATAATATTGATCAATACTATGTGGGTTGCTGAATTCGATGAAGGTGAAGGTTCAAGAAGGTGCATTGGCCGATTTGGCCATTAATTTGATGCTCTGGGATTGTATGCATAACAATTCTAAGATTTATCTTAAGTTTATGCTTAACTTTCTTAAGACTATTCTTAACTAAGCAAGATGCTTAAATTCCATTGCATAAAACTTCTTAGCAACATACTTAGTAATTCTTAGCTAAGCATACCGCAATCTACATAAGTATATCGTTGCTATGTCAACTACGTCACTTCCACTTTCACTTTTATGTAAAGAAAGATTAATTATGGTTTAAGAAAGAGAATATGTTTTATTAATTACATTCATGATATGTGTGTTTAACAATTAAGGCTCTCACATTTTAGAATATTTTATTTTCATAAATCTACATTAAAATTATCAATAATTACAGTTAATTTATTTTTTTATTTGAGTACTTACAGTCGAATATTTATCATAGTTTCTTTTGATTTACATCTGTACATAAAAAAGATTTTAAAATCTGCGAGACATGCTTGTCGCAATTTTACGCGGATCTAATATACATGTAGTACAGTACCGCTCTCACCGGTATGTATACATGTATATACAGTACCAGCAGGTATTAGCGTTTAGTCTAATGCGGACCTATAGACAAAAATAGAGAGAGAGAGAATGAGGAATAGAGAGAGAGAGGGGAATAGAAAGCGAGGATTAGAGAGTCAAAGCTATTACTATGTACATGAATGATTTTTATAAAGAATGAAGAATTTTGGAATGAGAGAAACCTCTTTATTGAAAGAGATAACATCTCCAATTAAAAAATCATATCACATTCGGAAAGTTTTCTTATGTAAACACATCATAAATTCCCTTAAAGATGAAAAGAAGAAATGATCGGAATATTACTGTCTTATTTACTATTAGGCTGTTTAAAATTAATTCTACGTTAAACGTAACCCGCGCGCGTAGGTTTCTGCGAAATTGTTGTTTTGAAAAAACAAACAAATCCGGATTTAAACAAACAAATCCGGATTTGAAAAAGTCGTTCCGGTTTGAGTTTTCATTTAGCGACTGAATTCTACATCCTGTATGAGAGAAAACATGCTCAAAGACAGCATTGAGGTATTCAGTTTTCACAATACGAAGAACATAAGAGTCTACGCCACTATCAAAGTAAAAAAAAACCAACAATAATGGATCAGACAAACAGATGATCGAAGTTGGCAGTAAAAATCTTATTCGAGATTGTTTAATGTCGGTTGTCAGGTCACAGAGCCTGAACCATGCTGAACCAACTTCCACCCCAAAAGGCAAAAACGAGGTTTGTTGTATATTTAAGTGATCCATCAACAACTGAAATGACTATTCATCTTATTTAACAAAAACTCAGAATGTGTACGGTTAAGTTATTTTTGCATTTTTTTAAGAAGGGGAAAGTTTAAGCAATTTCTTACCACCGCTGTACTGAAAAGATATAAAAAGAGTTTAAAAATTATACCTTTCTCCATAGACTTCAATAATAGCTTCAAGATGTGATAAATTTGTTCCTTTTTAACTTTTGTTCAATTTCAAAGGTAAATGACCCTATAAAATCATACAAAGATTTCAGTGTTCGAACTACCAATATTTAGTTTTAAATATCATAATTGTGGATGTAATACCTTGAAGTGAAGCAATGCATTAAGTCAGCATAATTTACTGATTTAGATCAGAGTTTTGACACGATAGTGACTGCAAGTCCCTTTCATGTGAAATGTATCTACATTTTTAACATGTTCAGGAATAATAATTCATTCATTCACAATATATAATTGGAAGAAACTAACAGCTAAAGTGGAAGAACGGAGATACAGAATTGGAATACACTTGTAGGATGGCGGTTATTTCAAGAACCCTGTCTTGAGTACTTAGAAGTAGGTACAGTGAATCTTACAACACAAATCTGATATGTTAAATTTTAAAATGTGTCATTATGAAAATGTATGAAATAATTTCATTATTTTGATTGTAGATAATCTGTGAATCACATGTGTTGTGCAACATTTTCCCTGAAAAGAAAAAGTTTTCCCCTCGGTTGCTATGTTGATGTAAATCCATTTGATGTACCACTTGATGTGCTTGCAAGTCACTCCACTTCTCGTACAGTATACATGATGTACCCGCAGAAAGGATATATTAAACATAAATTACACAAAAGTATATGCTTTGAAAATGCAAAAATTAACATGGACTGAATCTTACCATATGTTTTATATGATAGTGTTGATGATAACTGAATGAATGACTTTCAATAAGTACACACTTGTTTGAAATTTTTGTTTGTTTATTTTTTTCCTCCCTCCCTCGTAGGTTTTAAATTTTCATGTTACGTTAAACGTAGAATTAATTTTAAACAGCCTTACTATTTTACACTGCCAGTTCAAAATGCTCTTCAATCGGATCAAGCAGCCTGGTGTACGGCGATAGAATTGAAATGATAATTTACAGATAGCCTTATTGTCAAGCTAATCTTTTTTTCGGGGGGGGGGGGGGGGGTTGATATAAAAAATAATAAATCGATACAATTTATTAGAGAATGATTAATTTTTTAGTAGCTTTCAAATAGGTAAAATACGATTTTAATAATTAAGATTACTGATAAACTATTTTGTGATCGATTTAGTATCTAATAACCTATGAAATGGAAATTCTCATACGATATAGATGAAATAATGATGCATTTAAAAATAGGTTTTGGGATTGAATATATATAAAAGACTTACATGCAAGAACTGATAATATAATAACACAATGATAATGTGACATCATTTTATGACGTTAAAATGACATTAAAAAACATTACCTTATAAATTATTTCCAGATATAAAGACCATATAAAACATTTCTAAACTGTCTACACAGTAAACGGGTACGTACGGAGCATTTAGCAGCGTGAATGTTTTACATGTAATTTATTTAAGATTTGTTGCACAACCTTCTTGCTATCATGCACTTAAGCAACATGCTTAAATACTTAAGACAGGTAAGACCCATCCTTAGATTTAAGAATATGCTAAGCATATGCTTAAGAGTTGAGAAGTTTTATGCAACATACTAAGCAATATGCTAAGTCAAATTTCAATCTGCTAAGTACACTTTATGTACTTAAGAATATGTTTAAGCACTTAAGAATTTTTATGCATACTACTCCTGTGCTTTATCTATAAAATAAGTTTTAATGTATACTATACGGTGTATGCATTTGAATGAACTTATCTTCCATATGATTTGAAATAGTTATCATCATGTTCGTACGAAGGCCCAGAAGGTTCATTCGAGATTCGAGATTCAAAATACAAACTTTGATAAGCAAGATTCAAGATTCAAAATTCGAGATTCAATATCTAAATTAACCAATCAAATCAAGGATCTGAAAACCTGTATATAAGCGACATTAAACCGTTCTTTAAAAAAAAGATCATCTGCACATGTTTTTATATATATATATATATATATATATATATATATATATATATATATATATATATATATATATATATATATATATATATATATATATATATATATATTGCTTTACTTCGTTATATCCGTAAAACGAATTCGTAACGAAAACGATAGCGAATTCACGATATATAATTTGTTTTTCATTTGACTATAAGTTTGGTTAATTGGGGCTTAAAAAATACATCACTTTGATACCTTTAATAATCCGATTGTGAAATAAAAATGAGTTCATTCAAACTATCATGTTAAATGGTATTGCAAACTTTTTTACTGTATAGAAATTCGTTATAAAAGTGTTAAATTCCGTTTGTATTCCCCTCTACTGGATTCAAAATAAGTTCGCTATATCCGTAATTTTGTTATATCCGAATTCGATAAAACCGTAACATTTTGGTAAGACTTGTAAATAATTTTTCCAGGGACTCAAAAAAATGTCGCTATATCCGAGAATTCGCTATATCCGTTCTAAACGAGTTTTACTGTATTACAGGACGCTCTCTCCCGTACGGAACTAATACTGAGCCAACCTTGAGATTATTTTCTTGATGTTGGACCAAGCCTCATGAAACCCCCAACCGGCGAAAACGCGTTTAAGTATTCAGACTTTTATTTAAACTTTGCATGGAATAAACTTTTGCGTGAGTTTATAAGTATCTGCACAGAAGGTATGATTACAACTAACTGTACTTTACAATTCAGAATTATACACAATGAACAATGAAATAACACAATGAATGAAAAATCGGTTGAATTTCGCAAAGCTCACAGTGTTATCACTAATTTAATTGTTCATACTGAGTGGGGTTAATTCATAAAAGTTAATTTAAACATAACATAACCATTAAATAGGGGCTATTAAGACAATTATTAGTATATGTACGAATTATCTTTTTTAGTACAGATTTATGTCGGTAAGATATGTGTTTCAGATCCATGATTTAATCGATCAATTTAGATTTTGAATCTCAAATTTCGTATCTTAAATCTCATGCTTTGAATTTCGTATTTTAAATCTCGAATCTCGATTGAGCCTTCTGGGTTTTCGTATGTTCACATCATCATTTTATAATTATAAAAATCACTATTAACTTTTTAATATATAATTGCAAAGATTTAAAATTTCAAATTAAAAGAACAAAAACTCATTTACCCTTTCTGTCTCCCATGTTTTTAATGGAATGTTCATGTACAGGTACTCTACATTTCGAAATGACAACGTCATTAGTTGAATCTTTTATCATACGTTTCAGCTTTCCGTAGCAAGGCAGCGGCCAGTTTCGTGTTTCATTATAACGTCTCTCTAGGTCTTGTATAATGCTTTGAACATTGTCTTCATACTCGGAACGGATAGTGTCGAGTTCCTTTCCAAGTCTGTTGTATTTGTATTTCAGATTATCTTTTGTTGCGGGCATTCGGGGATTACGTCCTGAAATGATATTCGATTTTTAAAAAAAACACATTCATTATGGAATTATAAGCTATTCAAACTAATACCTCTTTCTTTTAATTATTTAATGTTTGTATCATGTATCTACCTTGCAAGTGCAACATATTTTAATTGAAATGAATAATACACATTTCAGTGCAATGCCAAGTTATACATTCATCAGGATTCTGCCTCTAACATTCTTTAAAACATAAGTCAGAGTCATCCGAGATTGAATCGGGAAAAGACGTTCAAAATGAAAAAGCACAAAGAAGCATTCAATTGTTTAGGAAATTAAAGTTATTATTTCAAAAATATTAAAATACTTAAATTAAAACGTGCAATGAAGAAAATACTGAAGTCGTATTATAAGCAAAATATTAGTTTTATAGTTAACTAAAACCCTTATCACACCGGAGCTGCGTCCTAACTGCGAGCCCGCTGCGTCCCTAAATAATGTAAAACGCCAAGGTAAACGCAGTATAGTCTCCTAAAACGCCGTAACACTGCAACGGCATCTTCGTCCGTCGCGATGGGATCGCCTTGAATATTCTAGAACGCCATGCGACGACGCGCACTTTGGACATGCACAAAGTATGCGCCGTGGCTCTGCGTTCTCATAAACGAGCCGTAAAATCGTAGTGAGGTCGCCGTGACAGCGCCGTAAAATCTCCAACAGCGCCACGACAGCTCCGTCGGCACGCTCAAGGAACGCAGCTTATCGCAGTGTAGACCCAGTGATAAGTCAATTGCGCATGCACGGAGACCCCACGATGCAATAATTATCAAACTGGATGAAGATGACTATGTAAAAAGTAGCATTTGCTAATATTCCAAGACCTGATGGACGTAGATGGAATTTATGCAATTTGGTTCTGATGTTTTCACATCTTTTCTATGTCTTCGAAAAGCTAATAACGAATCTTTATTGTAGACCTGACTACTAAGAGTTTTGTCCTAGTCCTTCACAAATTGTTTAGAAGAAGTTATGTTTCTATTACAACGTAACTTTTAATAACATCAAAACAATTATTTGAATCATTTATCTACTAGTTGTACATTCATTTTTCCATACTATTGTACAAATTAATATTAACCTACCAAGAAGTAAAGAACGTCTTGTTCACGCAGCCAGCGCGCAGAGCACGCCGTGGACCAAACGTAAAAACACCTAGCACGTCATGAGCGCTCGGCTGAGACTCAGCGAGGGCGCAGTTAATTGCGAGGTAGAACTCGGGCCTTAAGGTCCTGTCACACCAAGCTGCGTCCCCACGGTGTGTCCACGGCGTTGTAAAATGCATGGAATTTTCGTAGGATAGCAAGGAAGATTTAGAAAATAAGTACAATTGTATTTGGAAATTTTATAAGTGGAGATGTCACAGCGGCCTGACGGCGATCAAGGCGTTCTTACGGAGCTAGCTCCCACTGCGTGTAACTGCGTTTACACAGAGTTCTACTTGGCGATTGACTGCGCTCTCGCTGAGTATCTGCCGAGCGCTCATGACGTGCTCGGAGTTTTTACTGGGCGTGCACAAGACGTTTTCTACTTCTTGGTAGGTTAATGTTAATTTGTACAATTGTATGGGAAACAAACAAGAATTTACAACTAAAGTAAAAACAAAAGGATACAAAATTGTTTTGTTTTGATGAATAGGTACATTTGAATTGAAACGTATCTACTTCTAAATTATTTGTGAAGGACAAAGGCAAAACTTTTAGTAGGCAGGTTTGAAAAAAAAATCCGTCATTCGTTGTTAGAAAACATAGAAAAGATGTGAAAACAAAAGAACCAAATGACATGAATTCCATCTACGTCTTTTGATAGGTCCTGGAATATTACTAAATGCTAATTTTTACATAGTCATCCACATCCAGTTTCATAATAACTACATCGCTTGCTATTGTACAACAGCCTTTGTTTGATTTTTCGTGGTGTAGGTGACAACGCACTAGAAACCCCGTTGGAGCGCAGTACAAACGCTAATAAATGCAGAAGAAACGTCATAAGATCGCGATGAACGCAGCAACAGCTCTTTGTGGTCGCTTTGTCAACGCAGACAAATTAAAAAAAAATGGATTCGCAGTGAGAGCGCGATAGAGAATCAAGCGCAATTGACTTATCGCTGGGTTTACACTCCGATAAGCTGCGTTCCTTGAGTGCGCCAAAAGAGCTTTCTTGGCACTGTTGGAGACGGCGCTGTCACAGCGACCTCACTCCGTTTTAACGGCGTATTTATCAGAACGCAGAGCCACGGTGCTACTTTAAGCATGTTCACGGTGTGTGCCATCGCATGGCGTTCTAAAATGTTCTAAGCACGGCGAACGAAATTGCCATTACGTTGTTACGGCGCTGTAAGAGACTTTACTGCGATTACCTTGGCGTTTTACATTGTTTAAGGACGCAGCGGGATCGTCGTGAGGACGTAGCTCCGATGTGACAGGGGTTTAACTAACAAAGTTGTGCAATAAACTATGGTATTATACATATGGTAAAATATATAAGTAAAGTAACTTTTTCTATTTATTTGATATATGCTGAAATAGGCGCAAATATGCCGTAAAACTTTCACAATTTGTAAATGATCGTCAACATATAACCATTAATAGTCTATGTAAGTTGAGGAATTTACAAACAACGTGTCACTTTTTTAGACCTATCCAGTAACTTTTTGAGATTTGTGTAGTTCCTGTGAAATTTCGAGCGGAATATAAGTGTTCGGATAAAATTCCAAAAATATATAAATATTAGTTGTGTCTCATATTAATATACCATTCTTATTTTTGTTTCATTTTACGCTTATTTAAACTAACACTATGATAAGCGAAACAGCATTATCGTTTTTATTTAACAAATTCATATCCGTGGCTAAAAAGATAAATTTAGGTTGCTTCGTAAAATCATAGCTATATTTGATACTTTTTGTGTGCAGTTATTAAAAAAAAAAATGAATGGGTGTCTTTTTGTGTGTCCAAAACTTAATATATTGAACCGTGTTTAAGGAACATTCTGCAAAAAATAGTGTAGCATATTAGATTGTTTCATTTTTAATAACGTTTTACTAGGTTATGCACGCATTTAAAGCTCATTAAAATCTCTCTCTCTCAATCTCGCTCTCTCTCTCTCTATCTCTCTCTCTCTCTTTCTCTCTTTGGTGAGACAGGACGTTGATTCCATGAACGTGACTTTTGTTGATTATATGATATTTATCATTTGTTATACTTTCATGTTAAATACTGAAATCTGATTGGTTAAGACGCAGTTAATAATATTTACTATTACCCTCAGCGTTAGCAACGCACTTGGCAACGGGTAACATTAAAAAATGTTACATGCGCGAAAATTATGCGCGTACGATTCGCTGTAGAATTCACGTTATTCCTATATAAAAGCAGTAAAATTTTCTTAAAATTTTTAAAAAAGACATTCAGTATAACAAAATAAATAGTGCCTGTTTGGGAGGATAACAGTTGAAATTGACACCCCTCGAAAACCATTGTCAACCTCCGCTTCGCGTCGGTTGACAATGCTTTTCTCGGGGTGTCAATTTCAACTGTTACCCTCCCAAACAGGCACTATTTATATAATATAGTAAAATGTATTCAATATTGTTGTAGTCGAGCTGTTTAAATCGTTTATTTGCATACAATCTATAGATAAGATAAATAAAACATTCTCATTTCAATTTGTGCCCCCCCCCCAAAAAAAAAAAAAAAAACAAAAAAAAACTACTTTTTCATTTTCTTTACAGTGACATATTTCCGGTCAGTTTTATCATGTAAAAATTCCTTAGCAAAATACATGAGACGGGGGAATTTGAATATTTTTAACTTTAGAAATGTAGATGTAAAAACTCATAAGTGATTTATATAATTACAGATATATTCTTATTATTATTATATTAATGTTAATAGATAAATCCAAAGAATAATGTTTCAAAACAGAAACTGTCACAAAAATTTCATAATTTCAGAAATAGAGAAAGGGGTTATCCATCTTCGTATGTATCCGTGATGGAAGTAACCCTGACATTTTTATGTTATGCGGCACAAACTTGGGTTGATATGTGTTAAGAAAAAATCATTGAGTATTTTTATGTGCCTTAACATTTAAAATCTACCAAAAATTTGAAGTGTTATATTTTTTAGTAAATGATGCTATTGCTATAAAAAAAAAGCCAGTGCTGTAATTGATTTTCAAATAAAAAAATTTCTGTTCTTAAAATTATTAAAATAAATATAATGAATAAAACTTGCAAATAATTCCATTATGTAATTTATTTCAGAATATTGAAATTGTCAAAAAAAATATATTGCAACAAAAGGGGTAATTTATATCATATCAAAATATCGCCGGTGCAAGGCAAGAAATTAAAAAATGTTGTAATGGACATTTTAAAGAGTCTATTTAAAAAAAAACAGGGAAAAAAATCATTGACAAATAATTTTACAATAAAAACGTCCTGATCCCCCTTAAATCAAGTAACATGATTATATAATATTAAAATCTCTCTCTCTCTCTCTCTCTCTCTCTCTCTCTCTCTCTCTCTTATAAAATATTTTGATTTATAGTGCAGACATTTAAAAAATGTCATAAATATACCAGATAAAAGAGTGTTTAGATTTTGTCGGCCGATCACTGTTGTGTCTATATGAGGCATCCGGCAAATGCTTCCACGTGCGCTTACATTCCGCTTGCATAAGTAGTTCTAATAAAAAATTGATGTTTGGTTTAGTATTTATATATCATTTTACTTAGTTTTATTTCAATTCATTTACCTTAAGAGATGTACACATACATCAAATACAGTCCGACCTGTTAATTCAAGTATACACATTTTGTCTCACGCGTAAGAATTTCGACCATTCAGTAACGCAGTTGACCTCGATGAACTGACCTTAATCATAAGAAGATGCTCCATGAACTGACCTCGATCTATTGATGTTGCATAATAGTAGCTTGGAAGAGTGCTTGATTTATAAACAAGGTTACGTTATAATGCGACCTCAATAGCAATTTATGATGGTATTCAATGTTTTTCAGTCGCATTAATTAAACACAACTCTTTCTTTGTATACGTGTTAATGCTCTTTGAAGAGCCCTACCTAGTATTCTGAAGAAGAAAAAGATACATTAACATTTAATAATTACGTAAAACAATCACAGGGCGAAAAACCATCTTTAAGCAAGTCCTTAAAGGTGGCTTAAAGGTGACTTAAAGGAGCTTAAAGGCTATACAACCTTTAAGCCGCCTTTAAGTCACCTTTAAGCAAGTGCGTATAGGTCCTTAATGTCCAAACTTCTTTAAGCTACCTTTAAGCCACCTTTAAGCATCTTTAAGTGACATTTACGCTCTCTTTACACTGCCTTTACACTGTCTTTAAGTTGCCTTTAAGTCAATATTGATCAAGCTGAACAATAAAAACATATATTAAATGCAAAAGCTCTTTTATAGAGATGGGAGGGGGTCATCCGAGTGATAATATAATTTCCAAGGAATGGGGGGGGGGGGGGGTGTTCCAGGCGGTTTTAATCGTCACTCCATTAAACACAGATCGCTATCATCAGCACCGTTCTGATGGACACAGATTGCCGTTAAAAAATTCTTTATAATTTTTTGGGGGTTTCAAAATTATTGTAGGTATGAGCGCAGTCTCTGTATCTTAATATGTGCATAAAACTAATTAAAGTATGTTTGTTTCCTATTATAAATTAATCGGTGAAAAATCTCTCTCTCTCTCTCTCTCTCTCTCTCTCTCTCTCTCTCTCTCTCTCAGTTCATCCGGTTATTAAACAAAATAAAGATAATGAACCAAAAATGCATGATTTAATTTGTTAATCGGTTTTAGGTTTGTATTTTTTTTTCAATTTTCATTATTTCTAACTCTAGATCTGCTAGATACATGTTAAAGATGAAAAGACTCTCAACTGCCTTTGTTATATCGGGCAGAATATTACTGCTTTGTTTGTCTAGACATAGTTTTGTTCGTTTGTGTATATCTAATTAGAGTCTATTGTTTGTCCAACTTAAGAAAACCCCTGGAACTAACACAGAATATACAAGATATACACAGCAGTTGTGTCGTGTGCCCAGGTGCATGTTTGTGTATATCTAATTAAAGTCTATTGTTTGTCCAACTTAAGAAAACCCCTGGAACTAACACAGAATATACAAGATATACACAACAGGTGTGTCGTGTGCCCAGGTGCACGTCAGGGTTTCTAAAGGCGTTCAATCTTAGTATGTACGAGTATACGATAAGTCTAGTGAATAAAAGTTAATTTACATTTGTAATTCATTTTCAAACTATTATTTCCTAGCTCTGGGTATCAAAGATGTTACGTCTACAAATTAACGATACATGTATGTAAGAGTAAAATCTTGAGGCTAATTAATTAATGTACCGGTGATCATAAATAGGGGTTGATTATTTAAATATATGTATAAGGGTAAATATGTCAAATATACCCGGCCTGGCACATCATACAATTGTATGTGCAAGTCATTTGCAATTGCCACATGCAGTAAATACGTCACCGGTAATTGGTAATTTTGTTTGTTATAGAATTGATAGTTTAAAAATCATGTACATGTACATACAATTACATGTAAATATTTAAACATATTGGAACGGCGCCGCGATCATGAAAACCGGGAAATTGCGGGAAATTGAACAAATACCCTAATAGTATCAATGCATTTAATAAAAGAAATGATTTCATTTTCTTTCTTACATTTTTATAGCTATAAATTAGATGAACGTATATCTACTCGGTTTAAATTTATTAACTAAGAAAGCCTACTATAGTGAACCTAACGGTTTCCATTTAGGTATAATATATTTTTGTTCACTGAAGACCAAGTTCCGTATTTCATTCTAAATACTAGCATGCATGTAATTTATAAATTAGACATAATTGATTGTTACAAACTGAATGGTTTGTCAAAATCTTTTCAAGTAAACACATTCAATACAGTGATTCAATATCCACTGATATATAGGATATAAAAACGCTCATATGTATGTAAGTTGCCGTGGCGCAGATGATGTGTGGTGATGCTAGTAAATTAAGGGTCCCGGGATCAATTGTCGCCGTGGCCGGTTTTTTTTGTGTTTTTTTTTTTCATTTTTCTTTCTAGAACAAAAACCGTTTAAATACCTTTTCTTTCATAAAGTTAATACATTTTGTTGGAAATTAAGCACACTATTGAATTAAATTTTTTTTAATGGCTTAAAGGTGGCTTAAAGGTAGCTTAAAGGTGGCTTAAAGGTGGCTTAAAGAAGTTTGGACATTAAGGACCTATAAGTTGTCCTTAAAGGTGGCTTAAAGGTGGCTTAAAGATAGCCTTTAAGCTGCCTTTAAGCCATCTTTACGCTTTCTTTAAGCCACCTTTAAGCAATACTTATAGCTTAAAGGTAGCTTAAAGGTGGCTTAAAGATCGTCTTTAAGCTATCTTTAAACACCTTTAAGCTATCTTTAAGGAGGACTTAAAGATGGTCATTCATCCTGTGAATGGCTTTCCAAAAATATATTTCAAAATTAAACTTGTTGACGGTTTATAATGATGAAATTATGGTGTACAGATTCAAAATAATCTTTATTTTGTAAAAATACAGTACTTTTTAAATTATTTTACATCACACTGATCATGTTGATTGCTTCTAGCTATCAATATATCATTATTGTCGATCATTCCTTCAAAAGAAATACTTCTTTTGGCTATTTCATTTGTAATGTTTGGGAGATAAAGGAAGTCGTGTGATTCATGGGTTCGGTGCAGTTAAAGAGAAACTACAGCTTATTCTTTCCTTTAAAACAAATTTCCTTGCAAAGTTTGAAGTATGAATTTTGTAAACATTCCGCTTTGTGCAATCGAAAAAGTCTCATTTTATCACTAAAACAATTAATTTTAGATGAATTATACATTAGATATTGCAAACCGAGCCTTTGGTTCAATAGTTTATGGACATCGATTGTAAACATTTCAGCGTGGCTTTCAGCAAGAGGGTAAAAGGACAACAAAAGAAAAGGAACAAGAGAGACGAAGACAAAACAGGTGCAAACTATATATCTTGTTAGAGATTTCTTATCAGAATATTTTAACATCTAGATCGACATTGTCACAGGGGCGTCGGAATGTATTTATACCAGGGCGACGAATTTGGCGAATAAGAGAGGGTAGGGTTAAACCGAATTTAAAGTTGAAAGTTATATGAAATCGTATAATATCTTTTAATAAATCAATTTTATCATTTAGATACATATAACGTGACTGCGAGAAACGAAGCAATGTTAAACTGATAGATAAACAAGAGGCCCATGGGCCACATCGCTCACCTGAGGAACAATAGGTATGATAAAGTCAGCTTAATGGAGTCAAAATACAAACAATATGGACAATGTACAATAATACATGTAGATCCTGTATAAATAAAATCCATTTTTCCCCATTGGAACTCGGATAGCCCTGATTGCTGCCAATATTTACAAGAGCAGACTTAAATCACCGCTCCTGCACACGTTACGCAGGCAGGGGTGACCGCACAACTACACAACTCAACAGGTACCAACATTTACACAAGCAGGCAGGGATGACCGCACACTTACGCCAACAGCTCAACCTAACGCAAACAAGGACTTCCACACACTTGCGCTAGAAAGGCCTGAACACCAGCAGGGATGACCATACACTAGTGCTCGCCACATTAGTGCTCTGCCACAACCACCACCAAAACAAGCAGGTATGACTGCACACTTGTATTAATGCGATACAGGGCAGGAATGACCGCACACTTTGTATCAAAGGTTAGAAAACGCGTAGATTAGATAGAGCAGGGATGTTCACACACTCAATCTATCCATACCTGTTTAAGTTTAACCCCAAACAGTCACTCACCTTAACGCAATAGACACTGTCCCTATATATGTGCCAGCCTTAAATAATTCATAGTATCTAAAAATTGGAAATCAAAAATAAACAAACTAATCCGGCCTAACCCAAAACTTCTTATGCAGAACAACTTATATACATTGAATATTTATTATTGTATAAAAATAATCATCACAATAATTGGTTAACAGTGGATGCATTATTTAAAATAATCAAGAATCAATAAATCAAGGGCAATAACTCAATACAGTAATACAAAAAGATTCTAATGAAAAAATAGCTGCCTGCTTTAATTTTATAGTCATATCACATGTTGAGTATTGCAGTTCTCAAAAAGATCCTTTACAATTGTTTATATATGGGATATCTAGCTACATCAAACTCTGAACCTTCTTGTGAGGCCGAAGAATTGTCCTGGAGCCAAAGTTTTAACAATTATAAAGAATCATCTTGCTGATTAGTTTCTGAAAAGAAGATTTTTAAAGATTTACTTTATATATTCCTATGTAAAACTTTAACACCCCCACCCCCCATATGGCCTCAACCTACCCCCAGGGATCATGATTTTCACAACTTTGAATCTACACTACCTGAGGATACTTCCACAAAAGTTTCAGCTTTCCTGGCTGATTGAGAAGAAGATTTTTAAAGATTTACACAATATATATGCCTATGTAAAACTTCGACCCCCCACTGTGCCCCACCCTACCCCCAGGGATCATGATTTTCACAACTCTGAATCTACACTGATTGAGGATGCTTCCACACAAGTTTCAGCTTTCCTGGCTGATTAGTTTCTGAGA